>JADBJO010016435.1:37500-40534 GCA_016801955.1 Conus betulinus | reverse complement strand
CAGAGTTATACATAACATACCAAGGCTTTGTCTGACTGATAATAAGGTGTACCTCTGAAAGCCGTCCCCCCCCCCCCCCCCACCCCACCATGCACACACATTACACAGAAGGCAGGGTTATATATAACATACTAATGGCTTCGTCTGACTGATGACATGGTATACCCTCTGCTGTTACGTAAAGGGTGAAGGCCGTGGTGAATGGAAAGTACAGGGGGCTATGTGAGAAAGAGAGAGAGAGAGAGAGAGAGAGAGAGAGAGAGGACAGAGAGAGACAGAGAGAGAGAGAAAGGAAGGGGAGAGAGAGAGTGAGAGAGAGAGAGAGAGAGAGAGAGGAAGGGGGAGAGAGAGAGAGAGAGAGAGAGAGAGAGAGAGAGAGAGAGAGAGAACGTAGAGGAGGGGAGGGGCGTGAGAAGAATGGGTAATGATGGATTGTGTGTGTGCTGGGATAATGGGCAAGGAGGAGGATGGAGGGGGGGGGGGGGGAGAGGTTTTGTCATGACTGCTGAGTGAGTCTATCTGCCCTCGCTGCCCCACCCCCATTCCATCCTTCTCCATCTTTCTCTATACCAACCCGTCCCCCCCACCTCTCTCTCCTCTCTCTCTCTCTCTCTCTCTCTCTCTCTCTCTCTCTCTCTCAGCAACACTGCTGTTCCAACTATGACGGCCCCAAACAGGTTCTTAAAAAAAAAAAAAAAAAAAAAAAAAAAAAAAAACACCCGAAAATGGAAGCATCGTGAAATACCATAAAAACATCCCCAACAAAACCCAAAACGCTCGTCTCCCATCAGCGTCAGCCGAAAGACGCGAGTCGCGCGGTAACAGTCAGCGGCAGCAGCCACGACTGATCAACGCAGCAGCAGCATATCATATCTAGTTGGAAGAAAATCAGCAACGGTAGGCAGCAGCCGGGGTGGGCCGTTGAAAAGCAACAGGAGTAAACAGCGACATTAAACAGTGGTGCCAGAGTATTAGGAACCGTCGTCATAGCAGCAGCAACATCCAGCTGCGGCACTAGCGCTGTGAGCACTTCTCTGCAAGGGACTCTGAAAATGTCCCCCCACCCCCCCCCCCCCCCCCCCCCCCCCCCCTTCAAAAAAAAAAAAGGTCTCTGTAGAAAAGGAGTCCTCAGCGCAGAATCAGCAGCAGCAGCAGCATTTCCAACCATCGTAGTCAAGGCCAGAAGTCTGCGGCTGGCCACAGCTGTAAGCAACAGCTAAAATGGTCTAAGCATCCTCTCTACCTGGTTTTTACCGACCAAGTCACTGTTGACAACATCAGATCACTTGAGATGCGGGTCCGAGTTCGGGCTCACAGTGAAGGTCAAGTAGTAACAACGCAGTTTGAATGGTTTGAAAATCGCCCTGGCTCTGCAAGCCCAAAAAAGAGAAAACAACAACAAAACTGAATATACAAAAGACGATTTTATCCTGGAATTCGGGGTCAGTACATCAGTTAAATGCCACAGCCAGCAAGGACAGCAGACGTAGGCATGGCTTGTAGACTTGTGATTCTACGCCGTTGGTGCAGCACAGGGATTTTGAAGTGAAAAGTCTGGCAGACGGCAGACCAAACGAAGGGTCGTGTAGAACGTGCTGTAAAGGTAAAAAAAACAAGCCTACCCTGGATCCGCCTCCGCCGGAAGTCTGGTCCGTTTAAATGGATCTGCCTCCGGGTGCATGGTCCCAGCTGTGACGGGAATAGGTTCCGGTCATTGCAAGACATGTGACCGACAGGGTTGGGTCAATGCAAGACATGTGACTGCAACAGGTTTTGGTCATTGCAAGATACGTGACTGGAACAGGTTTCGGTCATTGCTGATCCAACGACCAAAGCCAGGGGCAGAGCTTTGGAGTGTAACAGAGAACAATACACAACGTTCGGGGGGCTCCATCTGTACAACGTGGACTCGAACCTGACAGTGGGTGAGAGGAGGGCAGGGAAACAGACGACAAGACTCATAAACTAAACCAGCTAAAACAAAATTAATAAAATAAATAATAATAAAAAAAAAGGGGGGGTGGGGGGTGGGGGAGAACCACTGGCGCGAGCTGCCCGCTGCGAACGTAAGCATCAAACCAGCCGTAGACCGCAGGCACAGGTGTCTGCTGAGAATATCATACCCTCCCTCATCATCAACCGTATGTACGCTGACGGAAGCGACTCTCCGGTGTATGCCGAGGTCACACAGTGGGCCGTGCTGTATGTATTACAGCCCCATCCAGGCGGCCGCCGTCCGCCGAGGAGCCAGGCAGGTTTGGTCAGCAAGCTGCTGATTGGGTTATTAGCCAGGGACCATGAGAGCTATGCAAATAGGGCACCGTCAGGAACCCGCCCCATCGTCGTCACCGGACCTGCCCGCTCGGTGCCGGGGTATGGCATGGCGTGGAATACAGTGTGTGGCTTGCCGAGTATGTTGGTACTTAGGAGACACCTGTATTGTCCGCCTCTTTAGCTCCTGCCGGCCGTAACTACATCTCTCTCTCTCTCTCTCTCTCTCTCTCTCTCGTGTTCGTTTCCCTCCCCTCCTCTTTTCTGTCCCTCCATCCCTTTCTTTCGCAGGTGTGTGTGTGTGTGTGTGTGTGTGTGTGGTGTGTGTGTGTGCGTGTGCGTGCGCGCGTGCATGCGTGTGTGTGTGTGCGCGCATGCGTGCGTGTGTGTGCGCGCGCGTGCGTGCGTGCGTGTGTGCGTGTGTGTGTGTGTGTGTGTGTGTGTGCGCGTGCCTGCGTATGTGCGTGTGCGTGTGTGACTCTCCCCCTCCACCCCCCACCCCCCCCTCCCTTTCCAATCAACACCCTCTAGAAGACAGTTCTAAATCCGTCAAAGATCATAGTCCCACACACTTGCAATCCGGCACCGTGGCCATGTCTCCTTTTTTTTTTTTTTTTTTTTTTTTTTTGGGGGGGGGGAGGGAGGTGGGGGAGGTGGGGGGGGGGGGGGGGAGGGGGGTAGTACCAGGACAAGACAGGGCTGTCACCATGATCTGTGAGGCCAAGAAGACGTGAGGGACAGGAGACCTCATGCTGACCTACGG
>JADBJO010016435.1:20000-30000 GCA_016801955.1 Conus betulinus | reverse complement strand
CAGGGACTTACAGCAGGCTGAGAGGCTGGCGCTGGAAAGTCTGCGAGTCTGCCCAGTACCACCACCATCTAGCTCACCGTCCTTGGCGGGATCAGCGACAGTCAGGATTACTGACGTTTTTTGACCTCTCCCCCCCCCCCCCCCCGCACCCCCACCCCACCCCCCCCCACCCTCTCCCTTTGATCGTCCATTACCCTGCTCCCATTTCCTCCCGCGGCCACGAGTCAGGTCATTCTTATCCCCCATCCTCTCTGTCTCTCTTCTTCTCTCCTACCGCCCCCCCCCCCCCACCCCCTCCAACCTCTCATCCCTCCTTTTCTCACTACCTGCAATGCTGCCAGCACTCCTGATCAGACTGACCGTCCTTTCCAATGTTCGGGGATCTCACTCCCCTTCAGAGCAGCGAACTTTCCGGCTTCGTGCTAACCTTTCTCACGTTGACAAAGAAAAGAAGAAAAAAAAAAAAAAAAAAAAAAAAAAAAAAGAAAAAAAGGGAGAACGTTTTTTCCACAATGCAGTGATAATTAGAGCTCTCTCTCTCTCTCTCTCTCTCTCTCTCTCTCTCTCTCTCTCTCTCTCTCTCTCTCTCTCTCTCACACACACACACACACACCACACACACACACACACACACACAAACACACACAATTACTGACTGACTGAAACCATTTATTGTCAGATTAACATAGTGTTGTACTGACCACACACACACACCCCCAACGCACACACACACACACACACACACACACGGGAGGCTTTGCCATCCTCGCACGAGCGGTGTGCACACAAACGACACCTCGCCGTCCCTGAGATGCTCCCTCACAACAAAGCGGTGCACCGCCTTTCGCCCAAATGGCCGTGTCATCCTTTTAACTCAACGCCTCATCACGTTTGGGCTGCTGCGTCTCTACTGCCACAAACAAATGCCGTACTTTTCGACCCTAAACTGGTAGAATCATTGGTTAAATATCACACACACACACACACACACACACACACACACACACACACACACACACGTGCGTAGCGAGAGAGAGAGAGAGAGAGAGAGAGAGAGGGAGGGAGAGCAGTGGGGCAGTGGGAAGGAGAAAGAGGGAGGGAAAAAGTGGGGAAGGCAGAGACAGACAAAGAAGATACATACCAGGAGCCGGGGGGGGGGGGGGGGGGGAGGGGGAGTGAGGAAAAGAAAAGGACAGAGGAAGGAAGGAAGGTAGGAAGGAGGGAAGAGAGACAGAGAGACAGCGAGAGGGTGGGAGGGGGAAGATTCCAAACATATCCACACTGAACCATCTGAAAGAGAAGTATGAAGGAGGAGAAAGGAGGGGGGGGGGGGGGGAGTGAGAAGAAGGAGAGGATGGGGGAGAGAAGGAGGAGGAGGAGGAACAAGAACAGGAACAACGAGGACGATGATTGGGAAGAAGAAGAATTCCAAGCACGCTTTAACATCAGGACCGACGCCTACAGCCCCAGACAGTTGGGCTGGAAGTCAACACAGATCCACGCCGGTCTAGGAAACCTGTCCCAACACCCATGTCCACTCCATCCGTCCAAACAATGCACACACACGCGCATGTACCCCCCCGAAAACAGGCAGAAAGACCGAAATCAGCAGTGCAGAAGGCACATTCAGAGACCGCACAGGTTATTATTACCACCAGTCTCTCTGCGTGTACGAGCGGCGGGCAACAAAGGACTGCCTCGTCCCACAACACCGCTTCCCATCCTCTTTCCCTACCGACCTCTCTTCTGGCATACTGCACGTGCATCCTCGGCTGGCTGTCCCCCCCCCCCCCTCCCCTTTCAAGATCTTAGCTTCCGATTGGGAACGGCAAGGAGATCGGGGGAAAGCGGGGAAAGAAGAGGAGGGAGGAGGAGGAGGAGGAGGAGAGGAAGCGGAAGACGGAAAGGAAAAATTGAAGGATTGGGGAGGGAGAGAGATAGAGAGAGAGGGAGGGAGAGGGAGGGAGGGGAGTTCTTCCCTCCCTCGTCAAGTGTGTGCGCGAGTGTGCATGTGCTCCGCGTGCATGCGTGTCTGCGCCTGCGCACACCCACGCCGTGCCGAAGAGCGCGCCCAAGAGCGATTCGGAGCGTGCACGTGTGCTGATGCTACAAAACAAGCGCGCTCCTGACATTACTACCTCCGTTGCGTTTGTTTTCCTGTTCTCTCCTGTCGGTCACAGAACGAGGTGGGGTGCGGACAGACGGAATATGAGGAAGGAACGAAGGAAGAGAGAACTGACGGCGAAATATCTACGCACGCAAGTAAGCATAGGCGCGCGCGTGCACCTACTGCTCGTGCGCCAAACACAGGGGCTCGTGCTGACATGCACATCCACGCATCGAATCTGAAGGAATGCGGAGAGAGAGAGAAGAGAGAGAGAGAGAGAGAGAGGGAGGGGGAGGAGGGAGTGAGGGAAGAAAGGAGAGAGAGTGAAATGGAGAGGATGGAGTGGGTTCTGCGAGGAGGGTAGGCGCGTAGAGAGGAAGGGAGGGAGGGGAGGGAGGGTGGGAGGGGGTGGCAGACACCAATCGTGAATTTTATTAACTCTTACTACATAACCTCCTTTACAACGGTAATACCTTCCGTGTATGCGTGCTAGTGGGTGCTTCTCTCCCCCCCCCCCTCCTCCCTCATACTTCTCATCATAAACATTTGTCAACAGCCGGATACAACTGATTCCATTAATCTGGACGTTCCTATTCTCCTCAGACTTAGCGGGGGACACAAAGCCAAAAGGCAGCTCGGTCCCCCTCTACAGATACCCTAAACCAAACCAAAAGGCAGCTTGGTCCCTCTCTACAGATACCCTAAACCAAGCCAAAAGGCAGCTTGGTCCCTCTATACAGATACCCTAAAACCAAGCCAAAAGGCAGCTTGGTCCCTCTCTACAGATACCCTAAACCAAGCCAAAAGGCAGCTCGGTCCTCCTCTACAGATACCCTCTTGGTCCCTCTCTACAGATACCCTCTTGGTCCCTCTCTACAGATACCCTCTTGGTCCCTCTCTACAGATACCCTAAACCAAACCAAAAGACAGCTTGGTCCCTCTCTACAGATACCCTAAACCAAGCCAAAAGGCAGCTCGGTCCCTCTCTACAGATACCCTAAACCAAACCAAAAGGCAGCTCGGTCCTCCTCTACAGATACCCTCTTGGTCCCTCTCTACAGATACCCTCTTGGTCCCTCTCTACAGATACCCTCTTGGTCCCTCTCTACAGATACCCTAAACCAAACCAAAAGACAGCTTGGTCCCTCTCTACAGATACCATAAACCAAACCAAAAGACAGCCTGGTCCTCCTCTACAGATACCCTCTTGGTCCCTCTCTACAGATACCCTCTTGGTCCTCTCTACAGATACCCTCTTGGTCCCTCTCTACAGATACCCTAAACCAAGCCAAAAGGCAGCTCGGTCCCCTCTCTACAGATACCCTAAACCAAGCCAAAAGGCAGCTCGGTCCCTCTCTACAGATACCCTAAACCAAACCAAAAGGCTGCTCGGTCCTCCTCTACAGATACCCTCTTGGTCCCTCTCTACAGATACCCTCTTGGTCCCTCTCTCCAGATACCCTCTTGCTCCCTCTCTACAGATACCCTAAACCAAGCCAAAAGGCAGCTTGGTCCCTCTCTACAGATACCCTAAACCAAACCAAAAGGCAGCTTGGTCCTTCTCTACAGATACCCTAAACCAAGCCAAAAGGCAGTCTGGTCCCTCTCTACAGATACCACAAGAAGGATTCAGCACTCACAGCCACCGCATCCCATTCAAACAGGCGTCAAATCAAGGTTTTCAAAGTCGAAGAACGACGTTTCACGAAAAAGCCGCCATGTTGCAATGCGATATGACGTCAGTAAGACCACGGTGCTGACAAAGAGTTATGGGAAACTAGAGCCTCCTACACACACACACGCACGCACGCACGCACGCACACACACACCCACCCCCTTCCCACGGACGAAACGAGAAACGCGCTCTCATTCCACTGTCTGGCTAAACATGGACGAATTCACACTGGAATTCCACACAGATCCTTACAACTTCGCCCCCCACATTTACAGACAAAGACTGAAAGAAGAACTGGTACAAGCTTCGGAGGCAAAACTATTTCCCCCAAGTCCATCAAAAATGGAAAACCCATCCGCCTTCGAGGGCTGATGAGCGAAAGGAACCACATCAAACTTTCGCGGTTCTCTTGCATTTCTCAAATTCTGCCAACCCATGCCGAGCATGTTTATACGAAGTTGGGCAGCCGTTTTTCTGGCTGAGGAAAACGAACACTCCCCCCCCCCCCCCCCCCCCCCCCCCCCCCCCCCCCCCCCAGCTACCGATTCACTTTGTTTGGTTGACGCAGCCGAACTCTTTGCTGTGTGCCTTGCTGACCTTTGTCTCAAACTACGATTGTGATTTCACATTCTGGGGGAGAATCTATAACTCTTAAACTCGCTCAAATTGACAACGTAGCGATGCTCATGCAGTTCCAAGATCTAGCGCAAGAAATTTTAACTTACGAATAACGGACTTACAAAAATATCAGAAATGCTGTTTGGGGGCGGGAGGGGGGGGGTTTAGAATGGGGAGGGGGGAGTGTTGAACACAATGAACGCTTCTGAGCGCCCCCCCCCCCCCCCCCGCCCCCCCCCGCCCCCCCCGTTGTTGTTGTTGTTGTTATAATACTGATTCCACTTTAACACAAAGTAAACGTCCACGAAAAGTCTGGTCAAACAAAAACAAAAACAAAAAACAAAACAAAAAAAAAGGGATGGGGTTGGGGTGGGGATGTTTTGCGCACAGCGATTTTAAATTCAAAACATACAACCCAAAAGCATCCACACAGATATGTGAAAAATGTTTTCAATTCCAATACATCTGCGACCAGGTCAGAGCCACCAATAGCGTCCAACGAGAAAGAATAAATAAATAAATAAAAAAAATTTTAAAAAACCCATACATTTTGCATTTCATTTCAATCCTTTCACATCAGTCCTAACTCTACCCCCTTTTACAAACCTCTCGTCAGCTGGCAAAAGTCATACATCATCCGATGCAAATCCTTCTCCAGCTAAAGAATAGGACACACACACACACACACACACACAACCTGATATCAGCAGAGAGGAGAAACAATACAGGAAGGAAAAGAGACACACTACCGGAGATTCTTGTGTTTCCGTTTGTTTGGGCCTCTCTCTCTCTCTCTCCTCTCCCCCCCCCCTCTCTCTCTCTCTCTCTCTTTTCTCTCTCCCTCTCACTCTCACCGGCCAATCCCTTCCCGCTCTGCTCCTTGCCTGTAGTGGTAGGCCAATCAGCGCCGTTCACGACATCCGGGCATTTACGGCCTGGCCCGCCGCCATGTTCTGACAAGCGTTTTTGATAGGAGTTCATGCCCTTTGTTACAGGCCCCTTCAGCTGCAGGCGATGGCCGTCATTTTCTCCCCCCTCTCGTCTTTGTTTTTTTCTTTTTTTTTTTAATTCCCTGCTGCCTGCCTACCTTGCTTCCACTTCCCTCCCCTTCGCACAATTCTCTCTTGTGTCTTGAAACGGGGCGAGAGGAAAATGCAGGCATTCACAATGAAAACAACCAACAAACCAAACAAACACACAGACAGAGGAATAATGGACAATGAAAACATGACAGAGAGGAATTGGGGGGACGAAAGGCGATACGATACCTCACAAATGAAGCCATCAACAACAGTTTCCAATCCAAGAAAACAAATGCATACAAATCGATTACCAATCAATAGCTCTACACTCCGTTTGCTGCCCCCCCATTTCCCCCCCCCCCCCCACACACACACACACACACTCCACCCGTGCCCACCCCCATCCTTCTTCTACCCACAAAACGCGCGCGCGCGCGTGCGCGCGCACGCACTCGTACACACATTGTATTAAAAGATGCAAGTGAGCATTGCACTGAAATCCAAAATGCCGCATGAATGTGCTTTCAAATAATTTTTTACAAATAAATCTCTCTCTCTCGCTCACTCACTCTCTCTCACCCACTCACACATTCTCTCTCTCTCTCTCTCTCTCTCTCTCTCTCTCTCTCTCCTACTTATCGTTCCACAAATGATTTTGTACACATATGAAATGTTTGCAATTCTCCCCCCCCCCTCCCCCCCCCCCCCCCCCCCCCCCCCCCCCACTTGTGGATCACTACTCGGCGCTAAACCTCACACCCCCATAACAACACAGCCATCGCCATACTGGTATAGGACGTCAACTGGAAGAAAACAAACGAGAAGAATCAATCATTAGTTGTATTGGTTTATCAACAGCCCCCCCCCCCTCCCCTTCCTTCACTCCTCTCTCTGAGTTTCTCTCCCCCTCTTCCGAACCCTCCCCCCCCCCCTCCCGCCCACCCTTTTTTTCTTTCCTCAATTCATGATGGCCTCGTTAGTTTATCGCTTTTCTCCGAACGTAAGATGTAAGTAAACAAGCCTAACTATGCTGTCCTCTTCCCTAGTCTATCTAAATTAAAAAGAAGGAAGAAAAAAAAAATGGCCTCTCTCTCTCTCTCTCTCTCCTCTCTCTCTCTCTCTCTCAAGGACAGACTGGAAGAACAGGCTCTGCCTAAAAAAAAAATCTCAATCCTTGACCGAATAAAGGTCATCAGAGCCCCCCCCCCTCCCCCCCCAACCCCCCCTTCCCGGATTATGATATCGATTTTCGCAGAAGACAAATTTGTTTAGACCAAACACACGGAGTCGTGATTATCTTGGGCACGTTGACATCAAAGACTATTCGATCCGGGACGGGAGGTCATTTCCCAGAGCCTGCTTGTCGTCTCTGCATCTGCTTTCTCCCCGCTATACTTGAAGCGTTCTGAAATGTGTCATGTGTGTGGTGGTTGTGTGACTCTCTCTCTCTCTCTTTCTCTCTCTGTGTGTGTGTGGTGTGTGTGTGTGTGTGTGTGTGTGTGTGTGTGTGTGTGTGTGTGTGTGTGTATGTGTGTGTGTGTATGTGTGTGTGTGTGTGTGTGTTTCAGAGATCAATAGATGGTGTGTGTGTGTGTGTGTGTGTGTGTGTGTGGTGTGTGTGTGTGTGTGTGTGTGTGTGTGTTCAGAGATCAATGGATGGTGTGTGCGTGTGTGTGTGTGTGTGTGTGTGTGTGTGTGTGTGTGTGTGTGTGTGTCAGTGAGTGATGAAGCCTCGGGTACGTCCATACTGGATGGACATGGACCACAAAATTCTTGGAATGCTGCAAGATCTCGAGTGGCTTACACCTAGAACAAAGGGCGGTCACTTGGAATGGTAAAAACACAAAAAGGGCCAGCGAAATCTCAGGGGGAGCGATGATCAGAAGCAAGAGCCAGCGCCCCGCGCAGGACTGCACGGAGACCACCACACTGTGGACGGGTTTACATGGAAAACAGGAGACGGCTGAAAGGTTCCACACTTCAGCTGGCTCACAATGACGTGATAATAGCCCCCCCCACCCCCCCCACCCCCCCACCCCATCCCCCTCTCCACAAAAAAAACCCAACAACAACAACAACAACAGAGAGACACAGAGAGAGACAGACAAACAGACAGACAGACAGAGACAGAGAGAATCAGAAGAAGAAGAAACGTCCACCTTTCATGCCGTACTGTAAATCACCAGGCTGAAACATCGGCATGCTGTCTCATAAATCGTCATCCCAAACAGCTCCCCTCCCAAGCAGCGCCCCCCCACCCCCACCCCCACCACCCCCCGCGCGCCACCACGGGGGGGGGGGGGAGAATACCATCTGCCCCTACCTTCATTGTTGCAGAGATAAAAGAGTGGGCGGGCAGCAGATTCTAAACCCCCACCCCACCTCAACCACCCCTCCCCCCCCCCCCCCCAAACCCCTACTGTGGCCTCACAGCCAACAATCAACCAGCACACGAATCTATCCTTCCAGGCGTCAGAACGGAGGGAGGGGGGGGGGGAGGGGGGAGGGGGGGGAGGGGGAAAGGGGTTCACATGGAAGTGTGGAAACCTGGCTGGAGAATCAGGAGCAGTGAATGGGCCGGGCAAGAGCGATGCGAAGGAGTGACAAGGGAGTGAGGTCACCTGGATGGTATTTTCGAGCTATGTCACACACACACAGAGACCAAATTTGGGCTTCTTCTTAAAGCGAAAAGAAAAAAGAAAAAAAAAAAAAGAAAGAGAAAGAGAGAAAAAGACAGAGAGAAAAAAAAAAAAAGAAGAAGAAGAAAGAAGACAAAGGAAACAAAGCGAAAGCCATGATGGTCCCCACACCTACAACAACCCAAGAGCTACAATAAAAGTTGCCTTTCTGGGTCAAAGTAGACATGAAAAAGGTGGGCAAAACACACACACACACACACACACACACACACAGGTGGACACATTCAAGGGCACTACTTTCAGCCTCCATGTCTTGATCCTTCAATTTCACTGCCAGCCCCAGTGTTTTTCCTTTCCTGAGTGTGTTCACGCTGATATGGCGCCGTAGCCTCGGCCCTGATAGCCTCCCCTATTAAGCCGCCAGGTGGCGGCAATTTGCAGGGTTACCCCCAGCGTGTAAAACGGCCTCCTGATCCTGTCCGCCTCCTGATGGGCCCACAAGGCCCGCCACTCACCGCCACAAATTGTCCTGGGGGGGGGGGTCAGTCTCCTTCCCCAGTCGACCGGGGCGCCACCTCGCGGTTTCCAGCGTGACGGCAGATTATATGGAGGGACTAGCCAGCCCTTCTTCTCCGACGGCACCTTGCGGCGCAGCCGCGGTTCAGACTGACTGACCGCAGGGAAAGGAACCGGGGGGGGGGGGGGGGGGGGGGGGGGGGGGGTTTACGACGGGTGTCTGGGTCCAAGCACACAGCGTGGAGTACAGACGGCCAAGCACACAGCGTGGAACGAGGCCGACGGGCATAACGGCGTGATTACTTTCCGGGGTCATGTAGTAAATGTTCCCGGCGAGCCGTCTTCGGCTGCAGAAATGGCTTTCAGCTGCTCCTAAACGAACGGTGGTATCGAGTGGTCCTCGGCAGGGACTGGTTAGTAAAAGAAAGAAAGAAAAGAAAAAAAGGCCTAGGAGCACTTGGGAAGTGAGCCAACACAGCGCCCAGGCATGAGCTCTCTCTCTCCCAGGTAGGATGCTGACACCTGTCGAGTGTAACGAGGCCAGAGCAAACCCCAATTCATGCTGCAATCTTCGGAAAGGCGTGCACGGGACTTGTGCTGGGCATCATCAAAATGCCTTCGGGGTTTTTTTTTTTTTTTTTTTTTTTCGTTAGTTTTCAAGAACTGACAATACAGCCTCGACAACACCACCTCCAGAAACCCTTACCAAGAAGTAGTGGTGGGTGTATTATTTCGGAGGAGGCGAGTTCAGTCTAGTATGCAGCTAAAAACCAGAAAAAAAAAGAGGCTTTAAAAGCAGGGCAGTCTATATTCGAAAGGCCTTTATTATAAGGACTTTTCCATTCACAAATACGATAGCAAAATATGATCGTCTAATACAACATGGCAGTCGAAAGTGCCCGTGGTCTGCGAGAACCATATCCTTAGTGCGTGTGTTTGTGTGTGTGTGTGTGTGTGGGGGGGGGGGGGGGGGGGGGGGGGGGGGGGGGGGGGAATGAAGGAGAAAAGAACTGAGTTTTGCACATTCGTCACTGCAGCTTCCCACCCTGAGGCAGCACAGCAAGAGTTGAGGACACTCAGACCTGTGCACCTCAAGCTCGCTGATGGAACATGTCTCACGACACAACAGAACACGTTCAGGACAACGTAGTGTTACCATGCAGACTCCGAATCCTGTTCTTGTGAACGTGCAACGCTGACTGAGGTGAGAGACAAGCGCTGCTGCTGACCTCTGGTTCACTCAGTTCCAGCAGAAGAGTCATAAATCCGCTGTTCAAACTGCCATGACAAAGGATCGTTTACGATTTAAGACATCAAAAGTTCGAGTGTCGGGCACGGTGCGCCACAGCATATCAACACACCTGTCGTATTCTGGAAAGTTCCATGTTTGATGACTAAAGACCGTCCTATCAAAACGTACGGA
>JADBJO010016435.1:12500-15000 GCA_016801955.1 Conus betulinus | reverse complement strand
CCTCCTCCTCTACCACCGAAATATTTGGAGGTTGTACTTGTCATCACTGCTTAGTACTTAGGTGAATAATATTCTTTAAAAAAAAATAATTAAAAAAAAAAAAAAAAAGAAAAGAAAAAGAAAAAGAAGCATTCTCCTGTTTGTACACAACACTTTCCTGAATTCACGCTCCACAGTTGTTGTTGCACACACCCACTGCCCGCTTGTCGGTGAACCGGGATGTATTAGTTCATCTTCAAAACCATGCTTGAAGTATAATGGAGGACAGGAAGCTCACTTTTCAAATTTCAAAATTTAACCAAAGTTTAACCCCACGGAGCCGCATACATGAAGCCATGTCATTTTCTGTAGGCCTGAACTCATAAGGAGAGAAGAAGCCGCCAGTGAGCTGAACTTCAAAAAAAAAAAAAAAAAGAAGAAAAAAAGAAAAAAAAAGCTTCGTTTGACTCGTGCGCGGAGAGCAGCG
Source organism: Conus betulinus (assembly GCA_016801955.1). Taxonomy (NCBI): domain Eukaryota; kingdom Metazoa; phylum Mollusca; class Gastropoda; order Neogastropoda; family Conidae; genus Conus; species Conus betulinus. The sequence continues at coordinate 14,534 of JADBJO010016435.1, read as the reverse complement.
GGAACACGTCCTACCGGTTTCGGTGACGGCCAGCCCAAGTCCACCATTTTATTTTCTTGTGGACACATGCACGACACTTTTGACATGCAGCTCTGCCAATTGCTGTTTGCAGGAAAAACCATTCCATTCTCTTGTGGACACACGCACAGCACTTCTGACAACCAGCCCTGCCAATATCTGGAACATTAAAAAAAAAACTAATAACCCGGTTTGGATAGACGGGGTCAGCCAGGGCAAGTGCTTCCCCTTGGAGGTGGTCGGTCTGTGCGGACCCATTGTACAGCACAGGGTAACTGTCAGCTGCGCGGCCACTGCCAAAACGCCCTGGTCAGTTTACAGCACACAATCGTCAATCGGTGACAAACCGTTATGAAACCAACGCCGTTTTTGTTTCCGTCTTTCCATCTATTCTTCGTATCTCCCCCCCCCCCCCCCCCCCCCCCACCCCCCTTTTTTTCCCCTCACCCGACTCCCCTCCACCGTCTCTCCTCTCCTCACCTCGTTAAATTCTGAAGAAAAATATACTGCGTGCTGACGAATATGACACGCAAAAAACCATTAAACATGAATAATCATACTACACAAACATTAATGATTTTTTTTCTAAAATAGAAACAGGGTGTTTTTTTTGTTTTTCGATTCTACCGGAGAGGGCCAGGCTGGGATGAGAAGAAAACGGGAGGCGGGGGAGGGGGGAGTTGGGGGTGGGGGGTGGGGTATGAAAGGGGGTCTATGTAGGGATGGAGGACGGGGATCCAAAACGATGTCCAAAATAGCCCAGAGTGTCTGGGTGCACGCACTGATCTGCAGTGCGCACTGCCAAACCAGCCAGCCCTGACGCAGCCGTGATCGGTGGGGGGGGGGGTGAGCCATATCTAATACATGGGGGGGGGGGGGGGGGGGGGGGGGGGGGGGGGGGGGGGGGGGGGTGGGGGGGGGGGGGGTGGGGGGGGGGGGGGGGAGGGGGGGGGGGGGGGGGGGGGGGGAGGGGTGGGGGGGGGGGGGGGGGGGGGGGGGGGGGGGGGGGGGGGGGGGGGTGGGGGGGGGGGGGGACGGGGGGGGGAAACACAAAACAACAAAAACAAAAGCAAACAAACAAAACAAACAAAAAAAAGCCAACACTACTGAAAGGAACGCGCCAAGCGAACCCCGCTGCGCTGTCTAAGTCTTCAACCTGGGCCCAAGTCTTCTTCAATCCGTTTCCTTTGCCTCCCTGCCGACAACAACCACCGCCCATGGATGGATGGAGTCATCACAATCTGCGTCGGGTCCCCCCCCCCCCCCCCCCCCCTCGTCTCTCTATCTTCTAATATGCACGCACTCACGCACGAAACTCATGCATACTCGCGCGCCGGCGCGCGCGCGCGCGCACCACACACACACACACCCACCACACACACACACACCACACACACACACACACAACCTGTTTCTAATATTGACACAGCCGTTTTCATCGTATCGTAAACAACACGTCATATCTGTTGTTATCGGTTTCTGTTGTTGTGTGTGAGCTGTTGTTGTTGTGTGATTTGGTTTTGGGCAGCGGGTTGTCATTACAAAAAATATTCTCCCCCCCCCCCCATTCATATATGCTACGGGGTGGAATAATGAGGAAATGTCATTGTAATTACGCATGTGGATGAGACAAGAGAGAGATGAGAGAGAGAGAGAGAGAGAGAGAGAGAGAGAGAGACATGAGACAGAGCAGACAGACAGACAGACAGACAGACAGACAGATGGACGGTCAAGAGTAAGAGAAACAGACAGACAGAGAAAAACATCTCACAGACACGACAGACAGAAAACAACGATGGACTGAAATAGTAGCGGAAACAGAGAGAGAGAGGAGAGAGAGGGGGAAAGAGAGAGGAGGAGAGAGAGAAGAGACAGCAACAGACAGTAAAACAAGACAGACAGACAGACAGACCAGACAGACAGACGATAGGACAGAAGAGACAGAGACGAGACGGACAGACAGACAGACAGACAGAGAGAGGAGACAGAGGAGAGAGAGAGAGAGAGGAGAGACCG
>JADBJO010016435.1:0-7500 GCA_016801955.1 Conus betulinus | reverse complement strand
ACAGAAAGACAAGTCAATAACACATGGAAGACTCTGCCGACTCAGCGTGGCTATTAGCATGACCCCCCCCCCCCCCTTCCCCCCATCGACCAGCAGCACCCAGCAACGACACAGCGACCATCAGTGCATCAGAACTGGCTTCTCCATCACCCCATCGACCAGCAGCACCCAGCCAACGACACAGCGACCATCAGTGCATCAGGACTGTCTCCTCCATCACCCCATCGACCAGCAGCACACCCAGCCAACGACACAGCGACCATCAGTGCATCAGGAACTGGCTTCTCCATCACCCCATCGACCAGCAGCACCCAGCAACGACACAGCGACCATCAGTGCATCAGGACTGGCTTCTCCATCACCCCATCGACCAGCAGCACCCAGCCAACGACACAGCGACCATCAGTGCATCAGGACTGACTTCTTCCTCCATCACCCCATCGACGAGCAGCACCCAGCCAACGACACAGCGACCATCAGTGCATCAGGACTGGCTTCTCCATCACCCCATCGACGAGCAGCACCCAGCCAACGACACAGCGACCATCAGTGCATCAGGACTGACTTCTCCATCACCCCATCGACCAGCAGCACCCAGCCAACGACACAGCGACCATCAGTGCATCAGGACTGACTTCTCCATCACCCCATCGACCAGCAGCACCCAGCCAACGACACAGCGACCATCAGTGCATCAGGACTGGCACTCCCCCACATTCTGTCATCAACCCACCCTCACTCCCAATTACACTTAATCATCCCCCACCCCCCCCCCACCCCCCCGGCCGCCAGAGGGCCAACCGATTCAGCCACGCTCACCACCACGCAAATGATAGAGGAGCGAACGTCAACGATGTCCGGAGCTCTATCCCCCGCCCCTCATCCCCGTCCGCCCTCCCACCCCTCCCCACTTCCTTTCCCTTCCCCAATCCTGTCAACACACGTCATCACTGACGTCTGACATCCAGTGCCACGTCATTCATTGTGACGAAGGATGGGGGCCGGCCCAGCCTGGAGGGACTGTGGGCGACAGGAGATGATGATGGTGACGACGAGAGCCCCTTGTCTGTCAATGAGCTGTCTCTCCACCTTCAGGACTTCGGACAGCCGCAACAGCACCTCTCCCCCCCCCCCACCCCCACCCTCCGTTCCCCACCCCACCTCCTCGTCCTCCCGCATCCACACTCTCTCCCCCTCCTTCATTCTTCCAGGTCCAGGCAGACAGCTTAAAACCATTTCTCTCTAGGACAAACAAACAAACAAAAATAATAAAGAAAGAAAAGGAGCTCTCAGTCGAAGGTCTACACCATGCCTCCCCCCCAAAAAAACAACAACAAACAAACAAAAAAAAACAAAAAAAAAAAACCGAATCATTCATCATCATAAATGTCACGTTCACAGCATGTCAGTTAAGACTCGCGGTCATTTGCCATCGGGTGTAGTTCTCGCCCGAGATTGATTTTTCTGTTCTTCTCAAAACGGATTTTCTTTCTAAATTCCACTGCTTTATCCCAGCAGTGGTGTCCCTTTCCCTTCTCCCCATATGAAGCTAACGACTTGAAGATGATTTCGATCTGAGCGCTATCAGAACTACTCCAGGAACTTAGCCTTGAAAGTTATTCCGCGTGCATGCGTGCGTGCGTGCGTGCGTGCATGCGTGCGTGCGTGCGTGCGTGTGTGTGTGTAATCACCCATTATCATTACATTCATTATCACCATCAGCCACTTTCAAAAGTTTAAACGACTGCAGACAGGACCCGGTCGGTAAAAGTTCCCCACGTCATCGGCCGGTGCAAGGTACCGGGCACCGGGGAGTACGCAGACCTCCGCCACGACCGAATGGATGGATCCTGGCCACGCTTACACACCCCCACTGTTGATCCGCCCCCCCCCCCCCCCCCCCCCAGGCTTCATCCTCGCGCCACTTTCCGTTTGTCCACCAGATTTTGTTGGAACCCGTTCAAGAATTTTCTCTCTCCAAACGCCCCCCTCCCCACCACCACCACCACGCCCTCTCCTCCTCCCCCCCCCCCCCCCACAAGTCCCCCCCCCCATCATCCCATCTCCTGTTGCTGACAGACTGACAGACAAAGCAGCAGGCACGAGTGAATGCTGTAACCTCCTGAGTGCAAGTCCCTGGCGCGTGTGTCGTAACTGCTGGTATCGATGAACGACAACTGGCTCTGATGTAAGGCAAGTAAGGTCAGTATCGTTATGCGTCAGAAGAACACCGTGAAAGTGAGAGAGAGAGAGAGAGAGAGGAGAGCGGAGAGCCGAGAGAGAGAGAGAGAGAGAGGACAGACAAGACAGACAGACAGACAGAGAAAGAATGTGTGTGTGTGTGTGTGGTGTGTGTGTGTGTGTGTGTGTGTGTGTGTGTGTGTGTGTGTGAGTGAGGTGCGTGTGTGCGTTGCGGTGTGTGTGTGTGTGTGTGTGTGTGTGGGTGTGTGTGTGAGTGTGGAGTGTGTGTGTGTGTGTGTGTGTGAATGCGTGTGCGCACACGTTCGAGCAGCTGACTGTGTGGAGGAGATCATAGCGACCTTTTAATAAGTTGTAATAATAATTGTTAAGCTGATGACTATTAACAAAACGTCCAATAGCATAATGCTGTTAAAACAAAGAGGGTATTTCCGTCTGTATGTTTTTTATCGCTTGCGTTTGTGCGAGTGCGTGCGTGTGAGTGTGTGCGTGCGTGCGTGCGTGCGTGCGTGCGTGCGTGCGGTGTGTGTGTGTGCACACGCGCGTGTGGTGGAGGGGGGGGGGGGGGGAGGGCTTCACGACGGCACTTCAGTGTGTCTAACAACATTACAAGGCAGCCGCTGGAAAGCGAGCGACACCTAGATATATTATAACCCCACAGCCACGAAAGAAAGATCGATGATGTACGCCGGTCATCTCGGACAGATCTGAAGGTCGACCCGCCCAACGACCGACTGCCTACCACGGTGTGTGAGTTCGCTCATGGTGGCTTGTGGACCCTACAGCCACAAACTGCAGCCGACGGGGAAGTCAGCGGCTACCAGCCAGCCTGCCCTGTCCGTCCACCCAGCAAGAACGAGCCAGATGACACCGCAGCGCCCCCCCCCCCCCCCCCCCCCAGGTCTTGAGTCAGGCATGGTGCAGGGTTTTCCCTTTCCTATCTGCTGCTGGTTTGCACTCACAGTGCCAATCTTCCGGACAGCACTAAACGATGTGCTTCTTACATTCCAACCTTGTCAGAAACATACTGTATACAAAGAAAACAAATTTACGTGTGAAAAACAAACAAACAGTTTAACAAACAAAACAAAAACAACGAATCCTTCGCGAATTTCAGTTCGGGGGGATTGGGGGGGGGGGGGGGGGGGGGGACCGTTGCCTCGAGCGAATCTAAACACAGACAGGAAATAAAACGGGATAGAATGAACGGAAGAAAGAATGTTTTAAAAAAAAAAAAAAGGACAGAATCAAAAAGGAGAAAAGGAAAAAAAAGAAAGAACCAAACAAACCAACAAACAAAAAAAAAAAAAAAAAAAAAGGGGGGGGGGGGGGGGGGGGGGAGTAGGAGGGACCAAAGGAGCAAAAAGACAGAAAAACAGAAACAGATAAAGAAAGAAAGGTGCGTTCTACACACATGCACCAAACCTGTCCTTGGCTACACTGCAGCCATTACTATGATTCTCTATTCTTTATAGAAGGGACACACACACACACACACACACACACACACCCACACACACACACACACCACACAGGAGGGGGAGAGAGAGAGAGGGGAGAGAGAGAGAGAGAGAGAGGAGGGGGTGGGGGGGGGGGCAAAGAGAGAGCAAAGAGAGAGAGAGAGAGAGAGGAAACAAAAACAATTTTTTGGCAAACCGCACACACACACACACACACACACACACCACACACACACACACCAACACACACACACACTTGAAGCTGGCGAGTTAACTGGTTTCCAGTCGGGTTCAGGTTCCAGCCTACCTCCGTTGACATGACCGAAAGGGGAAAACCATCGCAAAAACGGGATTAAGGCCTATCTCATTCTCAGACTACACTTTATAACCACCAGAACGACAACACACACTCAGAAACCCTGCAATCTTTTTCTTCTTTCTATTTTTGGTGCTGGCCGCCAGCGCGACTCAAACCCGCACCTCTGACTACACGCAACCTGGTGCTGCAACCACCGGAGGCCACCAGGTACCCATTCAGCGGCCAGAAAGGCGTCAGTTGTTGGACAAACGATGGCGGTCACCCCTGCGGTCCAGCCGTGTACCCGTCCACAGGCCAACATGGGCGACAATGGACAGACTGTGAGTGGTGTCACAGGCCAAACATGGACGACAACAGAAAGACACAGTGAGTGGTGTCACAGGCCAACATGGGCGACAACAGAAAGACACAGTGAGTGGTGTCACAGGCCAACATGGACAACAGAAAGACACAGTGAGTGGTGTCACAGGCCAACATGGACGACAACAGAAAGACACAGTGAGTGGTGTCACAGGCCAACATGGACGACACAACGGACAGACACAGTGAGTGGTGTCACAGGCCAACATGGACGACAACGGACAGACACAGTGACTGCTGTCACAGGCCACATGGACGACAATGGACAGACAGACACAGTGAATGGTGTCGCAGGCCAACATGGACGACAACGGACAGACACAGTGACTGCTGTCACAGGCCAACATGGACGACAATGGACAGACAGACACAGTGAGTGGGTTGTCGCAGGCCAACATGGACGACAATGGACAGACACAGTGAGTGGTGTCACAGGCCAACATGGACGACAACGGACAGACACAGTGAGTGGTGTCGCAGGCCAACATGGACGACAATGGACAGACAGACACAGTGAGTGGTGTCGCAGGCCAACATGGACGACAATGGACAGACACAGTGAGTGCTGTCACAGGCCAACATGGACGACAACGGACAGACACAGTGACTGCTGTCACAGGCCAACATGGACGACAACGGACAGACACAGTGATTGGTGTCAACGAACCGCAGTTACAGGGGACGTCATCCCCACAAACACTATGTCTGAAAGTGAAACTATCGATCCGACAGGACTGGGGTTGGAGGTGGGGGAGAAGCCTTTTTTTTTTCCCCTTCTTCTTCTTCTTCTAAATTATGGGGGAGGGTAGTACAAAACTGGATTAAAAAAAAGAAACACTCAAACAAAAAAGAGGGGGATGGGTCGGCTGATGACTATTCAAAAAAATGATAGAAAAAAAATGGTTTTGTCTGTCTCTTTCTGAACATGATACTAGCCTAAAATGGAACAAGCGCACTTACACACACGCCCACGCGCGCGCACACATACACACACACGCACGTGCGTGCGCGTGCACGCTCACACACACACACACACACACACACACACACACACACACACACACACACACCATAATCATTCTCACACTCGCCATCTCGCTCGACATGGTTGGCATCCGTAGAAACGACTTCACCCTTCATATCCTCCACTCACACGAGCGCGCTAGCGCATTCTGTCTCTTTCTCTGTCTGTCTGTCTCTCTGTCTGTCTCTTTTTCTCTCTGTCTCTGTCTTCCTGTCTCTCAGTCTCTGTCTCTCTCACAAACACACACACACACACACCACACACACACACCACACACACACACACACACACATACACACACACACACACTTCCCCTGCCAACGACCCCTTCCTCCTCCACCTAGTCGATCCGTCCACGCACCCCCCCCCCCCCCCCCACACACACCACACACACACACCTCCCACCCCTCCCCCCTCCCACTCCCCACTTCAGCCCCCAAGAAAGACTCCTCACCCCTCTCCGGTGCCAGAGCCAGGCGGGTGTCAGGGCGGGTGCGGTGCTGAGGGTCTTCAGAAAATCCATCAGGGCCCCCTCCGAGGATCGCCTGCAATGGAGTTAAAGGAGCACCGCTGCTTCCCCCCCCCCCCCCCCCCCCCCCCCCGCGACCCCCCCTTTGGAGGGGGAGTTGCAACCCGGCCTTATTGGAAGAAAGGACGACAACTCGGGAGACAAGAGGCACTGGGAAGCAAAACTCGAAAGAAAAAAAAAAAAAAAAAAAAAGAAAAAAAAAAAAAAAAAGACAGAAGAAGAAGAAGACTAAACAGAAAGGCTGTTCAGGAGAAAGGGGGGGGGAAAAAAGGCAAGAGGGGTATACAGAGCGAGAAGCCAGGAAGAAGGGGGGGGGGGGGGGGTCGACTGTGAGAGAAAGAAAAACAGAGACAGACAGACAGACAGAAAGAGACAGAGGCTAAGGAGGGAGGGGGGAAAACCGACAGGAAGAAAAAAAAGGTAGTTTAGATGCTTTCAATGTCTCTTTAAAAAAAAAAAAAAAAAGGGGGGGGAGAGGTCTGGGGGGAGGGGGGAGGGGGGGATGGGGGGGGGGGGAAGATATACAATGAGTATGATAACACAGATCCGTCCAGGTTGCCTTACAGAAAGAGCACACGTGACAAGAAGACATAGACTGAGTCCGGGAGAGAGAGAGAATAACAGCAAGAACGGCGAAAAATGGCATTAAGAAGAAAATAAACGAACACACACACTGTGAGATCGAGCGCGCGCGATCAGCCGAGGGAAGCGAGAGCGAGCGAGCGAGAGCGAGCGAGCGAGCGAGCGAGAGAGAGAGAGAGAGAGAGAGAGAGAGAGAGATTGGACACTTGACGCGCGTGTTAAATGCCCGCGCCGTTTATGTGGGGCCATAGGTCCGTACACAAGGAGTTCGCAGCGTCAATTTTCAATTTTACAGAACAAAAAATACATAAATAAAAAGCAAACCACTCTACAAACGCAAGACAAAGTACATCAATATGTTGCTATTAACTTCAGTGTCAACACCATACCGGTTAATAATAGAATCTGTTCTCATTTCGATCAAAACCAGTATGTCGACATCTATAATTCTATATATTGTGTTTCTTCGCGCTATGTCCTGTTCTTTTAATCTACCCTTCCACCCTTTATATACCCCTGTCGTTAATCATAACTTATTATTATACATATTTAAAACCATCCGCTTGAATGTTCTTATTTGTTATCAAAAAACATTTGGGTCCATCGAAATCGTCCAGTTACATCTCAACCATGCTTCTCTACTAACCTAATATCGACTTCATACCATCCTTGTTCGTTATGTTTAACTGCGTAACCCTGGAGATATCGAGATTTTACATTTAGTTCATACACAAAACCTGATGAATTCATGCTGCATATATATTTGCGATCATAGCACACATCGTATATTCGAACATAACTAGCATATTTAAACTTCAGGTTATACAATCATTACTCCACACTGCATAACCAATCTTCACAATCTATTAGGAATAATTACCTTCTTAATATCTGAGAGAGGCAGAGAATAGAGAGAGATGCGAGAGGAGAGAGAGGGAGACGAGAGACAGACAACAGGACACGACAGACAGACAGTACAGACCAGACAAAGACAGACTGGCACAAGACAGACAGACAAAATTAATAG
>JADBJO010016434.1:0-40537 GCA_016801955.1 Conus betulinus | reverse complement strand
AAAACAAAAAAGTTTTTATGAAATCTTACCATGTTCAGGATATTTGTCATGTTTGTAATATATAAGTTCGGACTGAATTCGTGGGGAAAACTGAAAATTTCCAAAGGACCATGATCGCCATTGCAAGTGTTTACGTTGTCGCGGAACTCCCGGCTTGGAGGTTCGTTGCAGGTTCAATTCCCATCAGAGTCATGTGGTATTTTTTTTTTTTCTCTGCCCCTACCTACCCCGGCCTACCCAGAGTTGATTTTACTACAGGACTCAGTTGTCAAGTCTGGGGACCCACGCACAGTCAAATTCATCCACTTCATGGATGCCTTTTCCTGACCAAACCACTGCAGGTGTCCTGTATCTCTCGGGCCTGTTGTGACGCCCGGGATATATATGAGAAGGAAGGTCGTAGAGTACAGCCCTGTCATGTAGTCTCAGACCGAAATGGAAATCCGTAGCAGCTTTAGCATCATCTTTCTCTTTCTTCATTTCATCGATCAGCATAAAAAAAAAGTCTAAAATTCTGTGGCCCGTCATGCCCTGCTCTCATGGTGACCTCAATTTCGATGTCTTGTCCTCTCCCAGTCTGGTGGCTTGGTTGGTTCGGTCCAAGGGTCACCAGGTATCGGCGAGAGCCTATGGGGGCTGTCATTAGACGGACGGTGGTGGCGCCCTCCGGAGGAAGAGCTCACTCACACCGGCTCTGCGGACTAACCTAAGCAATTATTGTTCGTCAGTAGGGGGATTATTAGTAGGTGGTTGTCCTGCGTATGCTAGATCAGAACAGGCGCCCACTGAACACCAACCGAAGTGAACTCGGCAGCAGTGCAGTGTCTCCTCCGGTGGGTTTGCCTCTTGATGATTTTGACATTGACTGCTCCCTGTGGATCGCCGAGGCTGGGGCTTGCGGCGGGACTGACCCGGCTGTTGGCTGTGGACAGGGGTCGGAATGAGCGATGTGGGTGCACTGCCACTGAAGTGGCCACAGACGAAATGAAGTTGGGACAACAAAAAAAAAAAAAAAGAAAAATTTCCCATGTAGCATGCAATAGTTCTAGCTTTCTCTCAGTGGACCATATTCTTTTAATTACACATACTGTACTGTGGCTCACTAATGCAATAAGCGACAGCGGTTTGCTATCCCTGCCTTGTGCACAATAAAGTCCATATGGACAAGAACCCGGAAGGGGCCTTGTGCCTTGCGCGCGTGCCCAGATCATTCCTCTTCTCTTGACAGCCATATTCCCTGCTAGCTGGGTGCACTCCGAGCAGTCAAGTTTTTTTTTTACTTTTTCTCAAAATCGATTGATTGTCGCTGCTAATTTTGTTCTTGCATATGCTTTCGCTTAAGGGGAGAAACGTAATGTCCTTTTTTCATTGTTTAGTATTAACTTCAGTATATAAAGAATCAAACATTGAAGTGACTATACTTGATTCTATCAAAACATTAACCCACAAACCAGAAATCGTGCAAATAGCAAAAGTGCTTTCCATGCGTCAAATTAATATAGATTTTTATCAACGCTCTGCTTCTGTCTGTTCCTTTTTTTTTTGTTGTAAGTATAGTATCACCAAATGTGAACAGACTCTAAATTAAAGAACTCGCTCACTCATCATCAAGTGTGAACAGACTCTAAATCACAGAACTCACTCACTCCCTCATTCCAGTCTCCAGGGTTTCCTCTTTCAGCCAGGAATTTGAGGATTTCTGAAAAATGCAAAAATGAGAAAAAACAAAACAGAACAAAGAGCATAAACAGAACTACTGCACCACCAGACAAATGAACAAACGCTTCTTCCACATTTTTTTTTTTTGGTTTAAAATGTACTTTGTTTTATGTATTGTTTTACTCCCCCACTTCTGATAGTGTTCTTTGTTTTATGTACTGTTTACTGTTTCACTCCCCCACTTCTGATAGTCAGCCCTGATATGGCCCTTTGCGGTCGGCTGGGCTATAAGCAACATTATCTTATCTTACTTTCTGATAGTGTTCTTTGTTTTATTGTACTGTTTTACTCCCCCACTTCTGATAGTGTTCTTTGTTTTATGTACTGTTTTACTCCCCCACTTCTGATAGTGTTCTTTGTTTTATGTACTGTTTTACTGCCCCCCACTTCTGATAGTGTTCTTTGTTTTATGTACTGTTTTACTGCCCCATTTCTGATAGTGTTCTTTGTTTTATGTACTGTTTTACTCCCCCACTTCTGATCATGTTCTTTGTTTTATGTACTGTTTTACTCCCCCACTTCTGATAGTGTTCTTAATAGGACATGGTAAAGGATTGAGTGTTTCAGTTTATCTTTGTTGTGTGTGTATGTTGTGACTCGTGTTTGTGGTGGTGTGCGTGTGCTGTGGTGTGTGTCTTCTGATGTGTGTGTATTTTGTGTTTGGGCCCGTGGGTGCTCTGTGTTTGAGAGTTGCCCAGTGTGTGTGTGTGTGTGTTGTTTGTGTGTGTTGTTCGTCTATCGGTGTGTGTGTGTGTGTTCGGTGTGTAGCTTGTGTTTCTGGTGTGGTGCTGTGTGGTGGTGTGTGTTGCTCCTGTGGTGTGTGCTGGTGTTGTGTGTGTTGTGTGTGTTGCTGTGATTTGTGTTGTGTGTGTGTGGTTTGTGTGTGTGTGTGTCGTGTGGGGTGTGTGTGTCTGTATGTGTGTGTGTGAGTGTCGGGTGTGTTGGTGATATGTGTGTGTGTGTGTGTGTGTTGTGTGTGTGTGTGTGTGTGTGTGTTGTGTATGGTGGGTGTGTGTCTGTGTTGTGTTGTGTGTGTCGTTTGTGTGTGTGGTTTGTGTGTCACTGTGCTTTGTGTGGGTGTATGTGTGTGTGTGTGTGTGTGTGTGTGTGTGTGGTGGTGTGTGTGTGTGTGTGTGCTGAATCGCTCAGTGTGGCTGGGCCCTGGCAAGGCTGTGGAGAGCTATGAGAAGCCATTCGCAGTGCCCTGAACAAGGCCCCTGCGGAGGAGAGAACATTTCCACGACCGCCAAGATCTGGATGTCCACTGGCCGCCAAGTGGAGAGGGCTCAGGGCAAATCATCGCCATGGTGAGAAGAAGATCATCGACAGAGCGAGAGGTGCTGATGACTTCCTGTGTGGGTGTGGGTGGGTGTTTGGGGTGGGGTGTTGTAGAGAGGAGGAGAGTGTCAGAGAGTTGTGTGTGTCTATTCCGGTAGTGACACATGTAGTGTGTTTCTGTGTGTGTGTGTGTGTGACTGAGAGAGGAGAGGGAATTGGACGAGAGAGAGAGAGGACAATACTTTAAGGCTGTAACATATTTCTAAGATGCCTCTATGAGATCCTAGAAAACAATCACATGAGTTTGTACCAGATGAGGTGTTGTATGTGTATATTTGTGGTTATGACAAAGTGCTCATGTGGGGACTGTCAGTGTTTTTTGACCCCCCTAATTGGACCTTGCGAAGAACTCTTCTAAGCACCAAACCAGGTCATAGCGAAATGTTTTAATGCTCTTGGGTTTGGGTTATACCAGTACACAGCACTCGGATCATTCATAGTAGGGTGGTGTAGTTTTGAGAGAGTCAAACCTTTCGCATTGTCGGTTATTAGAAAGAGATTATGATAATGGAGCCTTCTGCCTTGAACCTGCAAGGGAATTGATAAGATTTCTGCAACCCATTCTTGTTTTTGTTAGTTTAGGGGGAATTTATTAATATTACATTTGTGTATTATGTATATGTGATCACCAAAGACATACAATCGATGTGGATTCATGAATTCTTCCCAGACTTCCGACGGTTCTCAGTGGTGTATGGTGTTGTGGTTGTTTTTTTTGCCGTTCAAGCGATGAATCTCGCTGCTTTGGATTCCTGCACTTCGCCGTCCCGGGCATGCTTTTCCGCGAAACATGAGATGGGATGGAAAATCACCGGGAGCATGTGGAATTCAAGGAAGCGGAGAGGGACTTTTGAATCTTCTTCTTTTCTTTGACGAGCGCTTCGGGCAGTCTCTACTCAGCAACCTGTCAGGCTCATCGTGAGGTCTGAGCGGACGCCGCTGCCCGTGCTATCGTTCTGGGCACATCAGGGACAATAGTTGGCCGGGTTCACCATACACTCATAGCAATAGTCCCACTGAAAGTAGCAGTTACACTATTTAACGGAATAGACATATTGCTAATATTTTTCATAGCGTGAAATGCACCCTCAATTTACTAGGATGCCGTGTTAAGATTTTCAGAATACACAGTCATCCTCCTATGTGCCATTAACGTGACTTGCCTCCTTTATCAGTTTCCAAACTGAGGAGGTTTATACATCTTGGCGAATTGAGGGAAGAAAGTAACTTCCTCAATGTTGTGGTAAAGATCTTGATACTCGGACAGCCACACTTATGGAGTCCTGGCACTTTGTGATCTTCAGATGAACTTGGCCAGCTACCAACATCATATCACATTGTTTCAATCGGACACAAATGGAGTTTATTCTATTTGTCCACAAGGACCATTTATTAGGGTGGGTAATGTTTCTTGTTTATTAATGGCCCTTTTTCATTTCCAGACATCAAGGATTCATTATTGGATTTGCAAAATGTGGAAGAGGGTATCCTACAGTGCTTACAAACATACAACATTAAATGACATATTAAAATAACATTTGATGATGATTGTTTAAGGGAAACTGTGTACAAGGATGACAGCTAGCTCTTACCGAACTTTCCCCCCCTCCCCCCCCCTTTTATTTTTTTTTTTTATGACAATGACCCACATCCTGAAAGATTCACAGCTGCTGTATACTAATGAATCATCGTATCAGCCCATTTACTCGCTTGCTGACAGAGTGGTATCGAAGACACGCCAGAGCCACGCATAGCCTTCCGACTGTGATAGGATCGTATGGTTGTGCCCCTTGTGTGTTGCCATATGCATTGACGACGGTTGCGTGTGCTTGCCGATTCACAGTGTCTACTCTCTCTGGCGAGCTTGGGTGCTTTTTCTTTGTTTTGTCCTTCTTCCTCTTTCTGACGCCCCTTCCTTAGTTGACCCACGACCGTTTGTTCATTTGTATGAGCAGTTTTGGGATTAGCAGGGGATATCCCCGCAGTGGGCTTTGGGGGGCCCACTCTATGGTGAGATTTCACAATATTTAATGATACAGACTTGCTCCAGTTATAGTCAAGATCGTGTTCTGTCTGGCTTCCCTGTCCCCGGCCCTACCCCCCCCCCACAACCATTTTCTCTCCCCCTCTTCTCACACAAAGAGTACAGTTTATAACCTCAGGAGCATTTTGTTTGTTTTTTGTGTGTTTCCTCTCCCCCTCTTTCTTTGATCTTCTCTTCTCTCTCTCTGCTCCTGCAATCATCACACACACACACACATACACACACACACCACACACATACACCCGCCACAACCCACACCGTCATAACCACACACACATGTGCGCACGCCCACCCCCACTACAACACACACAAACACACAAAACAACACAAACCACAACACACCACACACCAACGGTGCACACACACACCCACACCACACAGCACACACACACACACACACACCCACACAACACACGCCCCCACGCCACGTGTGCGCACAACATCACACACACGCATTACACACTTCCTACTTTGTATGATGATTGCTTTTTAAAGGTGCATTGGTTTTTCAGGGGCCAGACTCGGCGTCTTGTTTGATCTTTCCCATCAGCGTAGGGGAGGGAGGGAAATAGTCTAGAAGAGGAACCAAAGAAACATACATGGATGGAGGCGTCGCCATTGTCGGTGGGGGGCTGGCTGAAAGCTGTGAGTGCGTTACGTGTGAGAGTGTGTGTGGGTGTGTGTGTGGTTTGTTGCAGTTTGCCCTTTCTGCACCACGTATACAAATTATTGTACAAAAATAAACAAAAAAAAACTAGCTGGGGTCTAGACGGCGACGGAAAACAGAAGATAAACTTCATTTCCAAATTTTCACGCGGTCACAAAAAAATAATTTAGTGGGGTCACACTTTATAAGTGCAAAAAAGTGTACAAAAGCACACCACACGTTCTCACACTGTCATAAAGAGACAGAGGAAAAAGCACGGACAGCAGGAAATAGAATTTTTAAAAAAAACGGCAAAAGAAAGAAAGACCTGGCCGGTTACTGTTGATTTTGTTCGACCGTTCGGGACCGATGTGGTACCAAAACAAAGTAAATAAAAAAAGAAACCGTAGAAGGATGCTGAAATTTGTATTGTATTCCCCCCCAGTATAAAGCAGGGTTGGTGGTATCAAAAGAAAAATTGCAACCCGCATATACGAGGTCTCTGCATGATTTTCGAGTGTCAAATCGACTCGTTGATGATAAGTGGGACTGTCCTCTGGATTTATCATCACAGAAGTGTCCCACCACATGAGCCCATTTCCATCCAGTTTGTGAAGTCTTTTACTTGCTTGACCATGTGTGCGATGCTCATCATTACCAGTGATCCTTTGGGACGCGCCACCTGGGCGGGCGAACCAAAGGCACAGTGATGAATATTTGTGGATGGGAAATGTTTGCACACAACGCTGTACTGTGGAAGATTGGCCACTTCTTGACTGTGCGCAGCACACATTCCGCGTTGCATTTCCTCAATGGGAGCCATTTGTATGTGCAAAACAGTCAGTTGTGCAGAGTAGCGACCTCGACTTTCGAAGTGCTTTTCTTATACGATGGTACAACGCAAACACAGCTCGAAAGGCCCCGAATTTACTTGTGTGTTTACCCATGGCTGTGTTTTCAAGGCGTTGGCATCTGATTAGATTTCTACATGTGACCTGTGGGTTCCCAGTCAGAGATCCTGCGTATGAGTCTGTGTATGGTACACAAATTCACTTTGGCAACGCCCCCGTTGCGATCAGGTAGAGAGGAAGATGTCTCCTCGAGTGGATCAGTTGTTCACATCGATTCGGATAGGTTCTGGAAAGTAGTCAAGGATAAAAGTTACTTTTTTATCGACTTTGATTGTGGCTGGATTTGATGAATGCACACAACCGCGATGAGTACGGGTGAGGCATCCACTGCTCATGCAGAGCTGTTTGTAATGCATGCATGGAAACAATCATTTGAGTCACGGGTTTTTACATTATGGTTTGCTTTTGTGACGCACTGGCCGGGAATTCAGTGTGTCAGATGGAAAGTTCATTGCATCCCAGAGAAGCACATTTGTGCATAAGGAAGTTATCACTGGCCCTAGTCCCACTCTGTATGTGTAGTGTTAGTGTGCATCATGTTCGGTGTGTTATGGTTGGACAATTGTTGTAGTGCATGCACACTTGGCTGTTGTGAGTTGTGCATATGTGTTTCTGTGCCTGTGTGTTTGTGCTTGTGTGTGTGTGCTTTGCCTTCGATTGTTTTTTGCACATGAGTGTGTGTGTCTAATCCTGACGTGTGTGTTGTGTCAATAATCCTCCACTAGAGTGTGTGTACTTCCTTTGCGTGGTCGTTTGAGGTAGATTGTCGACGGTGTGTGTATGTGTTGGCATGGGTGTCATGTATGATGCGACGTATTGATGTGCATGAACTGGTATGGTATTGTTTGTGGTGCATTCATTTCATGTGGATGTTATTTCTCTATTTTTATCTTGCTGGCAGAATGAAGGCAGGGGCCTGGGGCGGATCAGACTTGATGTCGTGTGAAATTAATGTCACTGGAGACTGCCAAGGGGGCGGGGTCGTGGGGTGTGGGATATTAGCTGCCACCATGTGGAGTGTATGCTTTTTCATTGCGTCTGTTGTTGGTGTGTTCTCTGTCTGTTAGCAAGGCACAGAGTCATATGACCCTAGGTCCAACCCGATTTGAAGAAAAAGATGGAAGAACGGTCTCCATGGATATGATGAACTTACATCCGACTGAATTTATGTTTAGAACCCCGACAGGGTTCATGTATCCAGTCGTAGAGAATCCTATGACACAGACTACTTAGCAAGGGTTGTGATTTATAAAATTTTTCGATGATGTAAACAATATAGAGTGTCTGTTTACATATCAAAAAGGTTCCACAGTAGATTATAAACGTTGTTGGCCATTTCCTGTCTTGACCCCATTCAGGTGAACATGCACAGGGTGTGCTTTTTCCACTCTGTTAATTTCCATTGGTGGACAAACAATTTATTTTCACACACAAAGTGACTTTCTGATAGGAGTTTGAAAGCAACACAAACATGTACCTCACGCAATCTTTATTGTATTTCTTTCGTGTTATAATAAAGGTAGCCAGTTTGTTGGTAATTAGAGCAAGAGGGGTGGCGGACACTGATGGGATGTGGATTAAGGGCGGATTTAAACAAACAAAATTAAAAATTAACGTCACGCTGCCTGAGGTCCCTTATATTTTCATCCGCAGATATTTACCCTTTGACTATTCAAAAATGTAAGTGAATGCATATTTGAAAACATAAATGAACGGCTATGGGCTACCTGTGCCGTTGTGTTTGTGGTCACCATACACTTAGCTGTGATGTAGGTTTTGTGTGGTTTGAGACATGGGTGAGATTCATAGCATTATGCCTACTGAATGTGTTCGAGTTGTCTTGGTCTAGTCTTATCTTGTATGGAAAACATGTGCATGCACTTCATGCCAACAAATACCCTGGGAATAAACACAATGTTAAGGTTGCCCACCTTTCAATTTTAGGTAGGTTATATGTGTGTTACCACACGAGAGAATGGCTCATGGACAAAGAACACTTTCCAAGTTAGTGATGCGAGTTTGCACTGTCAGTGTGTTGTGAAATGGTGATTTTTTGGCTGGTAAGCCCGTGCAGGTTGGCAGTGCTATAGGTGCATACGATCCGTAGGCTGCCTGTGCCACCGAGCAGCGGTTTTGCTGTATGCCCCATACGCTCTCTCAGTAATTTCCCAGACCAAGGAATACCAGTACTTCTCTATGCCTGCGAGGCCGGCCCACTAAACCTTCGAAAATAAAGAAAACCATTGGCACTCAAGGTATAACTAACTATCTGACCTTGTCTATCGTGTACGTTGTAATGTTACTTGTTATGTTATGTATGTAATGACAGGTAGGTTGTTGCGAGACGATAAGCGATGGTTACTTGTAATGGTACTGCCATCATCAAATTGGTATGAGAGTTAGCCATGAAGACTGTGAAACTCCAGAACAATCGCCAACGGACCCTGTGTTACAATATTTGCCTGTATTTTGTACATGTTGACTAGTATGTGATGGAATTACAACAAAAATATCAAAAGAATAAAAAAAAAAAAAAAAAAAAACAAAAAACATATAAAAGAAACCACAAAAAAAAACCAGGTGCAAAACAGAAATTTTCTTGAGCACAAAGTTCTTGAGCATAGTTGCCGCTTGGTATGTTTTTTGATTTACCTCGTGTCTTCTCTTATTGCAGCAATGTTTTTTGTGTTCGCGGATTGGTGTTTGTCTGTTTTGCTAGGGAGTTGTTCGATAACAGTTGTGTTGTGCGTGGATGACCAAAAAAACCGACCGCGACAACTCTCCCAGCACTCTTCATAGGCACGGACAGGAAATACCTTTGCAGATCTAGGCGTCTGCACTGACTAACTGGAGGAATAAGATCACAGCGATACTTCAGTACGCGCTCCGCCCGATACCTCTTGGCTTAACTTCCTCACCAGAGGCGCCGGGGAGCCCACAGGTCTTCAGAAACAGCAAGGAAAAAAAATAAAAAGTTGAGGAGAGACTCGAATTCGTGTTGCAGAGATATTGCTGAATGAATCAAGTTTATGGACCGTGAATTGATAGGAGATCTTGGCGAAATGTTTTCTTCCATTTTTTCCACCAATAGGGTGGGATTGCAAGATCAAGACCCCGCCATACTCGTCAAAAGCTGTGCACATCGGTGATTTGTCCAACCTCCCCCCTTCGCTCCCACACCGTTCCCACCCCCTCATCCCCTAATCGCCCCACTTTGCTCAACAAAATGTTGAATGAATGGATGTCGTGACACACTATGAATATAATGGAAGGTTGTTGGTTTTACCACAGCTAGTGGGATGAGTTACAAAGACTCTAAGTATAGTCTGTTACAGGAGGAAGGAATCTCTGCGAGCCTTTTGCCAACCAAAGAGCATGATGATTGTACAAAATCGCACAAGTACGTGGGTTTTTGAGGGAGGAGGGCGGAAAATCTTGGGAGTTTTACACACAGAAAGGGGGGTAGTGTTATTAGAACGCCTCAGTTAGAGTGTCCCAGGGTCTTTCTGGAAACTTCACCTCAGACAGTTTATGTGTTACAAAGAGGCTTTGATGTCTTATCGTGCAGGGAAATTCTTAGGAAACTTTACCACCCTGAAGCCGTGGGTGGGGGTTACAAAGGTTTACAAAGGCCTTATGTGCGTGTGTGTTACAAAGGTTATGTTGTGGTGTTATAAAGACGCTATGTGAGGTCTCTTACAAAGGCCTATGTGGTGTTTGTGTGTGTTGGTACACAGGGTTATAGGTGATGGTGTTATCAAAGGCTATGTAGGTGTGTGTTACACAGAGTTATATTGTGTGTTATAAAGGCTATGTGATGGTGTTACAAAGGCCTATGTTAGTACAAGGGCTATGTGGCTGTATGTGTTATTACAAAGGTTATGTTGGTGTGTTACAATATAAATTGGCTATGTGCTGGTGTTACACAAAGGGTATGTTGGTTAACAAAGCTGTGTTTACAAAAGGTGGTGTTTACAAAGGATATGTAGTGTGTTGCAAAGGCTATGTAGGTTGTCGTGGTGGTGTTACAAAAAGGTTATGTGGTGGTGGTGTTACAAAGCTATGTGGTGGTGGTGTTACAAAGGCAAAGCGGTTATGCTTGTTGTGTGTTACAAAGCTGTGTGGTGTGTGTGTTGCACAGAGGCTATATGATGGTGTTACAAAGGCTATGGTGTGTTGTGTTACAAAGCTGTGTGTGTGGGTGTGTTACAAAAGGCTTTGATGGTTTATGTTGTGATGTGTTACAAAGGCTATGGGGTGGTGTTACAAAGGGTATGTGGTGTGTTAAATAGGCTGTGTTAAGATGTGCATGGTGCAGTATATATCAGGCTCTGTGGGGTGTTATGTAAAGGCTATGTGATGTGTTATGTGAAGGCTATGTGATGTGGTATGTGAAGGCTATGTGATGATGTGTTATGTAAAGGCTATGTGATGATGTGTTTTGTAAAGGCTACGTATGTGATGTGTTATGTAAAGGCTACGTGATGTTGTATGTAAAGGCTATGCAAGTGTTTTATGTAAAGGCTATAGGATGTGTTATGTAAAGGCTTTGTGATGTGTTATGTAAAGGCATATGTGATGTGTTATGTATAGGCTATGTGATGTGTTATGTAAAGGCTTTGTGATGTGTTATGTAAAGGCTATGTAGCATGTACATGAAGACTAACTGGCGTGTGTTTCAGGGAATCTCTGGAAGCTCTGCTGCAGAGAGCGGGTGGCTCACTGTCCCAAGGCGGAGGTGCTGTGGCTGATGGGGGCAAATCCAAATGGCTGGCTGTGAGTGCTGTCTTCCCTTTGGGGCTTGGGGACAGAGGAAAGGGGGGGTGGGTAGGGTAGGGATGGGGTTCTTCTACCTGGTTCTAAGTGTACTTGACATGGTTTTGAAAGGGGTTAAACGTTGTTGTAAACGTGTTGTGTCTGGGAAAGTGAAAAACGAAGTGTTCACTGTTTCTGAGGAGGCTTAAGGGGATGAGGATGGAGCAGGCTGTGGAGGAGTGACAGAGGAGTGTGATAAGGTTCTAGATAGTTCCATCAAAATTACAGTGTTTTACACCATGTCTCACAAGGATTGATCTCCCAGTTGAACAAAGAAAAATAATGAGGACCCTTTGGAAGCAGAAGGAAACCCATTCCATATAAAAAATCTGGCATTATGAACTGTCTTTAAGGTTTCTAGAGGCTGAGCAGCGGTTATGCCAGATGAGTGTGATAAGGTTCTAAATAGTTCCATCAAAATTACAGTGTGTTTACACCATGTCTTCAAAAGAACTGATCTCCAGATGAAAGAAGAAAACAATGAGGAACCTCTGGAAGCAGAAAAAAAAAAAAAAAACCACCGCCATATAAAAGCTCTGGGATCATAAACTGTTTTCATGGTATGCCGGTGTCGCAGGGGGACGTGCCGTCAGCTCGTAGTATCCTGGCCCTGGCCTTTCAAGCCAATCCCAACAGCGAGGAGATCTCGGCTTCTGGCTGGCTGCCGTCAAGCTGGAGAGTGAGAACAACGAGTTTGAGCGAGCCCGTCGACTGCTGCACAAGGCCCGTAACTCTGCTGCCGACTGCCAGGGTAGGTGGTCACTGTCGTATTGTGATGCATATCATTTGTGTGTGTGTGTGTGTGTGTGTGTGTGTGTGTGTGTGTTGTGTGTGTGTGTAGAGTTACTGCCATGGTCAAGGAAATTGGTTTCCATCTGCGCTTGTCTGTAGTGTCTGTCAAAAAAGATGGCATAGAAACCACTGAACCAAGGTTAATGAAATTCCCTTAAGTGGCATTGCACCCACGCGCTGCTGGTTCCAAAACACACACACACACACTTTTTTTTTTTTAACTCCACATGAATGTTTTTTTTTTTTTTTTTCGCAGGTATTCCTCATATATTTCACAGCACACACACACTTACACACATTTACACACACACTTGCATGCACACACGCACTTATACACACACACACAACTTACACACACACACACACACACACACACACACCACACACACACACCACACACACACACACTCAACCCGCAATGTTTGGTTGGTGCACATACCTGGTTCCTATCAGGATTTTTTTTTAAAAGGCAGATCCAGGATCTGGTCAACCGTGGCCAGAGGTGTGCACTCTCCTGAATGCTCTTCTGGTTGTTCCTGCCCTTCTGTGTGAGTGAGTGTGCCTGTGTGTCATTGTCTTTTCCCACCTGTCTTTAGTTGGAGTCTGTTTCACAACTGCAGCGCTTTACATCCGGGCCTGCACTTGGACTCAGCTTCAGTGATGCACATGATGCTGTCAGTATCATCAGGTGGTCATGGTTCAGTGATGCACACGATGCTGTCAGTATCATCAGGTGGTCGTGGTTCAGTGATGCACACGACGATGCTGTCAGTATCGCCAGGTGGGTCATGGTTCAGTTATGCACATGATGCTGTTGTCAGTATCAGGTGGTCATGGTTCAGTGATGCACACGATGCTCGTCAGTATCATCAGGTGGTCATGATTCAGTGATGCACACTGATGTATCGTGTCTGTCAGTATCGTCAGGGTGGTCATGGTTCAGTGATGCACACGATGCTGTCAGTATCAGGTGGTCATGGTTCAGTGATGCACACGATTGCTGTCAGTATCATCAGGTTGTGTCAGTCGTGGTTCACCCCAGGTGGTCAGGGTTCAGTGATTGCACATGATGCCTGTCAGTGTCAGTGATGCACACAGTGCTGTCAGTATCATCAGGTGGTCATGGTTCAGTGGTCATGCGCTGTCATGGTTCACATGTCAGTTCGGAGGTGGTCGTGGTTTCAGTGATGCCCACGATGCTGTCAGTGGTCATGAGACAGTACACACTAGTGAAGAGACAGCAAGGGGCTTTCTGAGCCATGTTCATGAGACAGTACACACTAGTGAAGAGAGACAGCAAGGACTTCTGAGCCATGTTCATGAGACAGTACACACTAGTGAAGAGACAGCAAGGGCTTCTGAGCCCATGCTCATGAGACAGTACACACTAGTGAAGAGACAGCAAGGGCTTCTGAGCCATGCTCATGAGACAGTACACACTAGTGAAGAGACAGCAAGGAAGACTTCTGAGCCATGTTTCATGAGACAGTACACACACTAGTGAAGAGACAGCAAGGACTTCTGAGCCATGTTCATCATGAGACAGTACACACTAATGAAGAGACAGCAAGGACTTCTGAGCCATGTTCATGGTGTTGAGTGGTGCCACATACATGTACATGCAGGACACCAACTGTCAAGTCCTCTCCTGACGTCAGTTGTTTTGAGTGTGGATTCAACAGGAGTGAGTGTCCTTGTTCTTGTCCAGGACCCAACGCTGCCCTGTGTTAGGCTCATGAACTTGCCGACTCTGAGACTACCCCACAGGACTGACCACAGACAGATCAGAACCAAGATCACCTGGAGAGCAGGGCCGTGAAAGGGTCTCTGAAATTCAGATCAGTCGTTGTTGTTTTTTGTGTGTTTGATGATCTGTCAAGTTTAAGATGACTCTGGGGATGGGGGGTGGGAGGGAGAGGGGAACCTCATTTGCTTGAAGTCTGGTGGAGCATTTTTTTTTTCTTTTTAACTTCTTTCTTTTTTTTAAGGTGTTCATGAAGTCTGTGGAGTATATTTCATTTTCTTTCTTTTTTATTTGTATTTTATTATTTATTCATTTTTTAATTGAAGGTGTTCATGAAGTCGGTGAAGCTGGAGTGGTGTGCCTGGGAGAGGTGTCCAGCGCGCTGCGACCTGCTGCTGAGGAGGCAGTGAACACTACCCAGACTTCCCAAGGGTACTGCCTGCGCCCTGGTCCCTTCTGGGGCCCTGGGGCCATGGGTCTGTTCGTTCGTCGGGTCTGTCCTGGTCATGTGTAGTGGTGTGTCTGTGATTGGTCTGTCCTGTTGAGGGGGGCTGTCTGTCAAATAACGCTTACCAAAACTTCCCCCCAAGGTTTTGCTTGTAAGCCTGGTCCCTTCTAAGTCTCTCTGTCCACGCTTGGATGGGCATTTGCGGTTGATTGTCTGACTTTGCCGTTAAGTTGTGTGTATATCTGTGTATGTGTTTTGTCTTCTGCCTCTCTCACTCTCCGTCACTCTCTTTTGTCTGTCTCTCTTTCTCTGTTTGATTTTCATATATATGTAAAACAACAAACCAAAGAGAACACGAGCACCTTGTATGAAAGTGAGTGAAAAGTGAGGTTCGTTTTGCTGCTTTCTTTGCTGCCTTTTGTAATGACTGTTAAGAATCAGTTCCTCAGCACTGTTATTGGTACCCTTTTTTTTTTTTTTTAAATTTATGTTTCAGCATCCATAAAGGAAAACATTCTGCTAATAACTTGTGGTGACCCTAAAAAGATGGTGGTTTCTGTTCGATAATTTTTGTAGGTTGTGATGCCATTGTTGTGGTGATGATTGCATGTCATGCATCCAATTTGTTGATTCAGGAAAACATCTGCTAATAACTTGTGCAAGATGGTGAAAGAAGCTGCCCGTTGGTGCTTACAAACAAAGGATGTGATTTAGTCCCCTTTGTTTGTTTGATGAAATGTTATGTTCAGGGGTCTGCTGTGGGAACAGCAAGGAGTTTTGAAGCTGCCCGCACTGTGCTTACCCAAAGGATGTTCGAGTTACTCCCCTTGGTGTGTTTGTTGTATGTTTTGGTGTCTGTGGGTTGGTTTTTGTGCTGTGTGTGTGTGTGTGTGAGTGAGTTTTGTGTGTGTGTGTGTGTGTGTGTGTGTGTGTGTGTATGTGTGTGTGTGTGTGTGTGTGTGTGTGTGTGGTGTGTGTGCCCTGCACACACGCATGCCTATGTGTGTGTAGTGTGTGTGGTGAAAGAATGGTAAATTCTGCACTTTTTATTTATTTGTCCATTTTCATAGAAAAGATTTAAAAAGTTAATTGACCTTTTGATCTCAAAGTGCTGCTGATGAGAGACTTGCAGTGTAAATGCTTTAGACACTGATCAAACAATTTAGCATTTTGAGTTTAAAGACTTGGATAACCAGTGAAGATGTTTTGGGAGGCTCTACAAAAAGGGTTTGCCTCAACGGGATTGAGCATCGTGGACCAGTCTGACATGTAGAGCAGCACTGCCGATGAGATGAGAAAGAAAAAGATGGCATCCAAAGGTGCCCTCGCAAACCCACAGATTTTCTGTCCGCAACTGCCAAACCAGCCAGCAGAGAGCAATCCTGAACCATCATTGGAAGCCTGCGCAGCAGGCACAAACAGGGCATTCCAGTGCAGACATTAAGGGAGAGAACTGCTTCCTGGCAGATGCCATAGTGTGACGGTTGGATGTGACCTAACAGAGCCCCCATGGAAGCACCCTCAGGGCGTGCCAGCCTGTATTTCATGACCACAGAGGCCCACAGCCAAAGATGATGCCGCCACCAAGCATATGCTGTGCACATCCTGCAGCACCCACTCTTGCTGTTTTTGCTGATAGGTGAAAACAGCACAAACTCCAGGCACAGCCCAGCTTTCGCCCACAAGTCTTTGCATGCCCTCTGAAGAGGAACCTGGGTTGCGGTCTCTGTAGCTGTAAAGAGGACTTTCCCTGTTGTGCTTAGTGGGTCCTTAGTCATCATTACTAGGCCTTTCATCAGAGTCAGCCACAAGGTGAACAAGAAGAAGATAACCCCGAAGGTGACTAAGCTGACATGTAGATTGTCTGCTTAGGGGTTTTCTTCAGCTTTGCCAAGAACAAAGAAGTTTCCAGGCTAACCCAGTTTTCTGAAAAACAGTAATTAATCTTTGATTAGAAGTGCTTCTGACAACAAATTTTTGTGTGACGGACAAACCACTAGAACAAACCACTAGGAACTGTTGGTTTGTGTATGAAAACATTGACAATAAAAAAGTTTTTTCTGGGTCATATGACATGTATGAAAAGTTGTTGTATTGTTTGTTCTTCTCCAGAGTTTTGTGTTGTCAGCAGTGCCTGGTGGTATGTTCTTTTGGTTGGTCTGTCAGCAGGAGGACCAAAAAAACTGCTATAGAAACTGATTTTGAGCAGAACATGATGGAAAGATAGGATGTGGTCCAAGGATAAACCCTTTAAAATTTTGGTACAGGTCTGGATCAGAGGGCAGATCGAGCATTTTCCTACCCAGAGTTGAGTTTGCTGCGGACTCTCAGTTGGGAAGACTGGGACCACACAGTCGAGTTTCATCCACTTAATGGATGCGTTTCTGAGAGTGTTGCTCAAATTTCCTGAACCAACACTGCAGGTGCCTGTATCTCTCGGGCCTGGTTGACGCCGGGATATATTATGAAAGAAAGCGTAGAGTACAGCCCTGTATGTAGTCTCAGACCCGAAATGGAAATCCGTAGCATCATCTTCATCTCTCATCCTCATTCTCATCAATCAGCATTAAAAAAAAAAAAAAAAAAAAAGTCAAAGTTCTGTGGCCCTTCATGCCCTGCTCTCATGGTGACCTCAGTTTTCGATGTCCTCTCCACGTCTGTGGCCTTGGTTTTGGTTCCGTCGGGGGGTCACCGGTATCGGCGAGTCCATGGGGGCTGTCGTTGGACGGGACGACGGACGTGGTGGCCCCTCCGGAGGGCTGGGGCGTGGCGGGACCAGCCGGGCTGTGGCTGTGGATGGGGTTGTCGGAATGAGCGGCGTGGGTGCACTGCCTCTGAGGTGGCGCAGAAGTTGGGACAGGAAAAAAAAAAAAGGAAAAAAAAAAAAAAAAAAAAAAAGAGAATAACATTCATAAAATTGGACAGGAGATGAGATGAGAGGAGGGGAGAGGGGCAAAATATATGAATCCGTGCTCAGTAACAAACTAAATTAGAAACCTGCAGTTGTCCCCAAAGCATAGCTGAGACAGTGAAGACTCCGTTAGATACAGTTTCAGTGTATCTGCGATAGTTTTGGAGATGTATGAAAAAAATAGGCAATAGCTTCAAATTGGCTTTGAGTGAACTTTAAAGAACTTTTGACATGTGGAGTTCTGTGCTTTCGTTATTGCCCTTCTAGTTTATCATGTAACAGAAAAAAAAGACATTATTTCCTGATATCTCAACATTGGGTATAAGATATAAAATATCAATCATTTTTAGCACAGTATTGGGTTAGTGCTCATACATAAGAGTTGAAAGTTAAAACTTTTTTAAGAACATTTTATGATAATATTGAGGAATGAATTTTCTGGGTAAAGATTTACATTCTGGGAACAAACAAACAAGAATCTATTGAGATCTTTAATTTATTGGCAATGGGCCAGTAGAGTAAAGATATCAAAAGATTCTTATAAGGTAGGATACAAAATAATAAGGTACACACAGTTTATTAACGTTAGGTTTTCCATTGTGAAATTCCATCTAAAAGCATTCTGTTTATTTTTACTCAAGAAATTAGCTCACCAGTCTTGTATTGATTTGACTACACATGAATAATTATTTCTGCAGATACTCAGATGAACTGAATATTCTGGATAGGATGAAAGAGAGTTTGTTCCAATACTGAATATCTTGTAATCATGATTCGTAGTAGGCATTTGAGAGACAAAGAGTGCCACTGATCTGTGCATGGGCAGCAGTGAGCGACAACTTCCCAAGATATTGCCCTGTTTTCTTTGTTCATCAATGTTTATGTGTGTGCATGTTTTGCATGTGTTTTCTGTGTGTGTGTGTGTGTGTGTGGTGTGTGTGTGTGTGTGTGTGAGTGCATTATATTCTACATAGATTTAGGTGCTGTCAGTTTTGCATCAAATTCACACAAGAAGACTATTGGCAGAAGTAAAAGAGAAAAAAAAAAAGAGGAAAAAAAGCCAGTTCATTCCATGACACTGGATGACCCCCCTGTTCCAGTCAGCTGAAGAAGTGCCCCACGTCCTGGCCGCTGTGGCTGCTGATGTCAGGGCTGGAAGAAAGGACAGGCCAGCTGACCCGCGCACGCTCCTCCATCCTGGAAAAGGCACGGCTGGCGAAAAAAACCCCAAGACGCCGCAGCTATGGTAAGTCGGTCTGACCAGCCGCCATGGTGACCTGGGTGACGAAGGGTTGGGTGCTTCATCGGTCAAGCGGAGAAGTTTTTGAACTGATAGATTACAGGGTCAAAGTCTTAAATGAGAGTGGGAATGTCTCCCATTCCCGCCCTTTATCAGATGTTGAGCGATGGGAGGGTGGGATGGGTCGGTCTTTAAAGCGGAGACCTGGTGTTGTCTGTCTTCATTTTCCACATTTTAGCATAATTTCTTTCTTTCTGCCTTTTTTTTTTTTGTCCAGTCCATTCCCCTGTACTGTTTCCCACAAAGTTTCTGTTTGTAATTCTTGTGTTGTTTTTTTTTTCTGCAGGGCTCTTCTCTGTGAGCCTGGCAGTGTGGTGACTGCACCATGAAGAACACCAGCTGCCTGTTGTGTAGTGTTGTAGGACCTCAGGGGTTTTTGTTCTCCGCTTTCCTTGGTTCTGGATTGACTATTGACTGGCTGTCATTTTCATCAAGGATGTTACGTTTTTGCCCGAATCCGTTGGTTGGTGTGTGTTTGTGTGTCAACAAGATCACTTCAAAACTGCTGCACCCATGTTGATGAAATTTGGTGGAAAGATGGTATGTTGCTGAGGGATGACCCCATTAAATCTTGGTGTGGATCTGTGGTTGGAATCCTGCCCCGATAGTGAATCCAGAGTCCATTTGTCTGATTGCTGAAAAAGTGATGAATGGATTTCAACCAAATGTGGCAGAAAGATGCCAATGTGGCCCAAGGACAAATCCATTGAATTTGATATGGATTTGGAACAAAGGGCGCATCTATGATCCATTCAACCTTGGTGGAGGTCTGCACTCTCGCAAATGCCTAGCTCATTTAGCTCCCTTTTTTGAATCTTTAATAATCAAGAGATGAGAAATCATCCCAATGCTATGCTAATTTACTAACCTTTTTTTTTTTAAATCTTTAATATCAAGAGATGAGGAGAAAATCATCCCATGGCACCTAGCTAATTTAGCACCCTTTTTTTTTTTTTGGAATCTTTAATATCAAGAGATGAGAAATCATCCCAATGCCTTGCTAATTTAGCACCCATTTTTTTTAATCTTTAATGTCAAGAGATGAGAAATCATCCACAGATGCCTAGCTAATTTAGCTGCCTTTTTTTTTTTAATCTTTAATCATATCAAGAGATGAGAAATCATCCCAAATGCCTTGCTTATTTAGCTCCCTTTTTTTTAATCTTTAACATCTTCAAGAGAGGAGAGAAACCCATCCCAAATGCCTTTCTAATTTAGTACCCTTTTTTTGAACTCTTGATGACTGTCAAAAGATTGAAGACATGAAATCAAGCTGAATGGCTGCCAGTATGACTTGAAACAAACATTGTTTTTAGTGGTGTAGTCAATGTTTTCTGCTGTGCGCATGGTTTCTGAGTGTTTCTTTCTCCCTTGACCGATCTTTTGTTGTGTGTGAATTCATCCAGTGTTTTTTGTTTCTTGATGCATGCAGGTATATGGCATTTTAGTATATTGCGTAGTTGAAGTCTTACTAAGGCCTGACATGTGAAGTGTGCAGTTTGTGTTGGTCACAGGTTGGAGGCAGTACGTGTGGAGAACAGAGCAGGCCTAAAGAACATTGGACGGACCCTCCATGGCCAAAGGTAGGACATTCTGAACTGAGGTTTGACAAATGTGTTACACTGTAAAGGTTTTCCTTTGGTTAGTTGGTTTTGTTTTCTGTCGTTGAGCTGCCTTGTTCTTTCTATGTGCTCTCAGTGTCATTTACTCCAAAGGAGGTGCTCATTCTGGCTGCCCCACATGTAGCTGACTTGGGACGTTCTGTTCTCTGTGTCTCAGACTTTTGTGTCCACTGTCCATCTCTGCTTTGACTTTGGTTGAAATTGGGAAATACCTCTCTCTTTCTTCCCCCCCACTGCCCCGCCAGACCCCCCCACCCTCATCGTCACCTCACCATCTGTGCCAATTCAAGTAAGGCAGGCTAGGGTTCAGATCTTTTCCCTCCGTGTCTGGGGACCAGTGGCACCTTGTCTCATCTGGGGGGGGGGGGGCAGCAAACCCACATTAAACATCCTCAGAGTTGAAGGTAGTTCTTTCTTGCTCTGAACATGGAGGTGGGAGGGCAGGACTGTTACCATGTGTACAAAAGCCATTATGGTGGAATGTTTGAAGAATCAAGGCAGGACTGGCTCTAGGGTCTCTTGAAACAATTGGCAGGGTCTCTCCACAGGTTCTGCCAGTCTGTGACTGTGCCAGTCACTGTGAAGCTGAGTATCCTTGCAGACTATCTGTCTAGGAAGGATCTGTTCTGCCTTCAGAACGTTTTTAAGATCAATATGCCAAGTTTGGGGGGTGGGGGCGTGTACATGTATGGTGTGTGTACATGTATGTGTGTGTGTGTGACAGCTTTGCAGGAGTGCCCCAGTTCAGGCATCCTGTGGGCAGAAGCCATCTTCATGGAGCCCCGCCCCCAGAGGAAGACCAAGTCTGTCGACGCCTTACGCAAGTGTGAGCACGACCCTCACGTCCTCTTGGCCGCATCCAAGTAGGTCTTCGACTGCTGGGCAGGAGAACGTGTGTGTGTGTGTGGTGTGTGTGTGTGTGTGTGTGTGTGTGTGTGGTGTGTGTGTGCGCGTGTGTATGTGTGTGTGTCTGTGTGTGTGTGTCTGTGTGTGTGTCTGTATTGTGTGTATCTGTGTGTGTGTGTGTGTGTATCTGTGTGTCTGTGTGTATGTGTGTGTGTGTCTATATGGGTGAGGGAAAAAGCAGGAATTGTAAGTCATTGATAAGGCTTCTTCCCTGGTCCTGGTATGAATACATTTCGTGCATCTTTCAAAGCGCATTTTGATTAAGCGGATAGATGGCAGAATAAACGCGGAACTTCATGTATGCCTTCAGCAAGTGAAAGATCATTTGTTATTATCTTTTTGTTCATGTTTAAGTGGGAGAAAGAAAAGAGAAAGGCAGCGTTCGATTTCATAGAGGGTATGCAAAGAAAGATGAAAAAAAAATGATGATTGGTTGGTGGAGCTCTCTTCACATAAAAGTTTAAAGGCAAGAGAGAAGTCTGGTTGCAATTGTTTTGGTTCATTTTAGTGAACCGTTGGACCATGGCAAGAAAGCTGATCTCCCATCCCTCTTGCTCCATTCGCCTTGAACAGGAAGGCAACAAGTAGTCTCCCTTTCTTTGCCATCAAGGTAGACTAAGCATCCATAGGACCCTGACTTTATCTTTCAGCGGTCCTCATGACTGCTGATGTCAAAGACTTGGGCCCCGCACACCACAGACAGGGAGGTGGTTGGGGAGAATCTGAATTGAGGTCACAGTGGCAGCCTGACTTGAAACTGTTTTCTTCTTTTCATGCAGATTTGTTGTGTGTGCATGGGAATAAGCATGTTGTTGCTAAATCTGAAATGAAGAAGAGTCCATTTGTGTGTGGCGGTGGACAGGCTGTTTTGGTCAGAACGCAAGATCAGCAAAGCCAGGGACTGGTTCAACCGCACGGTGAAGATCGACCCTGGCCTGGGCGACGCTTGGGCCGCCTTCCACAAGTTTGAGTCACTCCATGGTGACCAGGTAATGTCGGGAACAGGTGTGATCAGAGAAGAGGATGATTGAGAAGAGAAAAGATTGTTTATCCTTGAATTGTGTATCAGTCCACTGTCTTTTTTTTGTTGTTGTGAACTTTCGGTACCATCCTGTCACAAGCATGTTTCTGATCTTTCAAAATGACTTGATCTGTCAACCCCATGTTACCGTAGTGATGATGCGGTCCATGCTGACCTCATCTGTCTGCCCTGTCTCATCTCAGGGATGTTACAGTTCCACACTAATGGGTTTGGAGTCTGTGCCTACCCCCTTGACATCACCAGTCGGGGAATCTCAGATGGTGGAACGTCTGTTTGAGTGGCCTGTGCATCTGTCCTGCATGGATGGAACTACAGACAAAGCTGTAGTCTGAAATGTGTGTACCATGTATCTCACAGGACTGCCATGCAGACTCCACAATATATGGCTGTGCTTCTCAGTCCTGAAGAAATATTGTAGGTCAGAGTGTTTGTCTTTTTTTCCCTTCATCCAGGTACTGAGATACTTCTTACATTTTCATTGCCTGCTTGTTTGAGACAGTTCAGTAATGTGTGCATGAACTAAGCAAAACGTGCTGCTGACCACTACCTACGTAATAATGAAAATGCCCGACTGTGTCGGATGACTACCTTCCTTGTGTTTCATTCTCATGACAGAAATCGGCGGAGGACATTGTGAGTCGATGCGTGTCCGCAGAGCCCCACCAGGGGGAGCAGTGGTGCCAGGTGTCCAAGGCCATCCCAAACTGGCGCCTGAAGACCGGGGAAATCTTGCGCCTGGTCTCCGCTGCTGTGCCGGTGCCCACGTAGCTCCTGAAGTGCATTCTGTGCCAGCAGACCTGTGGGTGTTCAGCAGTAAACTTTGTCCTGAAGGAATACCCAAGACTGTACAGTGATACTTGTTCATTTTGAATTTGAATGGATGAGGGCTGTGGAGATCCCAGACTGCCCAAGCCTTTGTCATGAAGTCTACAAGGGACAGTGTGAATAATGAGGCAAACCTCATGGACCTTGTTGCACCCGTGGCACACCTGTTGGCATGTGTAAGGTTCTGAAGTCAAGTGATCAGACTTTCGGGCAAAAAGAGGAGAGGGGATGCTGGTTTAGAAAAGTCAGGTTTGTATGCCTGTTCACAGAATGTAAACCATCTGCCCCCTAAGACATAGACATGTCTGTAAAGATCTCTTGAAATGATCACTGGTCTGTAAAGGTCTCTTGAAATAATCACTGGTCAAGTCATTCTGTGTGCTCATTTATGAGATCTGTTGTGTTGAGCTTTGTGTTGGGTCTCTGTATCAGTTCTTATTGCTATCAGTAAAAAGGTTTTGAGAACCACACATGCACACACACAGAGAAGCACACACATTGTTTTCTTCACTTTTGTTGTTTATGGTCAGTGTTAGATTTTGAAATTATGTGTTGCATGCATACATTGGACACAATATGCAGACGGATAAATACATGCAAGTTTATCTGTATAGGTCTCAGTGTATGCTTTTTTTTGTGTATGATTATCCTTTCCAGCTCTTGAAAAAGGTAACAAAATAGGGGAGGGACAAGTCTTAACTTGTTTCCTATAATGATGCAGAGAGTCATCAGAGCATTTTTTGGCTTCAGTTTTAGAACAGTTTCACGGAGTCTGGTGAATTAGAAAAGACATCACATCTATAGGATTTTGGAATGTGTGTCCCATCTATGGGACTAGAAAGGATGTCACACATCCTGGTTTTTTAGATTGACGTCACATATCATGCAGATTTACAGCCAATGTTATGCAGGCGGGGGGACTTGATGTTTGGGGATTTACCAGACATCACACATCCGACGTCGTTCATACCGTGGATTTAGAATGGATTTCACACATCCTGGGAATTCAGAATAGATGTTGCACATCCTTGGGATTCTGAATGAATGTCTCGTATCCAGGATTAGATGTTTAACATCCAGAGTGTGTATGATGAATTGATCACATCCTGGGGATTAAAATGGATGGTGCTGATCCAGGGGTGTTAAGCCAGTCTCACACGCCTATAGGACTTAGGACAGTGGTCACACACCTAGGGGATGTGTGTTACACATTAGGCGGAATTAGAATGAACAGTACACTACTAGGGGATTTAGAATGAATGTCCCTATCCTTGGGATTTAGAATTGATGACACACGTTCTGGAGATTTATGGAGTAGGTGTTTCACATTAAGGGGATTTAAATCAGGTGTCTCACATCTAGGATATCACGTATTTAGGGGGTTTCAGATGTCACATGTCTAGAGATTTCGAATGGCTGTCGCACATCCAGCAGATTTACTGTGAAATGTCACACCTCTTGAGGATTCCAAATGAACATCACTCATGCTGGTGTCACAATGAATGTGGAGCATGCTGGGAAATTTAATTAATGAATATAGAACAGATTTCACCCATGAAGGGGATTTGGGGTGAATGTCAAAAACATTCTGGGATTGATTATGAATGTCCCACATCTTTGGGGTCATTGAATCAAACTGCAGATGTCAATTCACTGACCAATGGCAGATACTGTGTGTACCCAGTGCATAGCCTGTGTCTGTCCATGTGGTTATTACCATCTGTCACTTACGTTGTCCACTGTTTTGTCACTTTATGTTGTCCACTGTTCTGTCACTTATGTTGTCCACTGTTCTGATGGTCATCTGCCTTGTTTCTTGGATGGGAAAACCAAGCCAGTCATCAAGGCGTCTCATCTCGTTCTCTGCTGCTGTGTCTTGTGGATGCTGCTGTTTTGCCAGCAGGACTGTGGATCAGCTCCAGCCAAGAGCTGCCATCATGTGGAATGGTGCGATGCAGTACTAGCTGGTTGCTTGCTCTTTGTTGTGTTCATGTCCCATGATTTCAGTTTCTGTCTATTCCAAGCACAACGTAATGATACAACAGACTGGTGTACAGAGATGTTGGTATCCACTCCAAGAAGATGATAAAGTTCTTGCCTTTGAGTGATGAACAACAGACTGGTGTATGGAGAATTTTCCATGATGGCATGAGAAGTATTCTTTAGATGTCTTTTCAACTGTTGTTTTTAATAGTTTGCCTCAGATTGTGTTTTTCAGTTAAGATCAGCATGTTAGTTTCAGACTGCTCTCAACTCGTAATTTTGATGACAAGGCTCATTTGGCAACAATGAAGGCTTGCAAGTTTTTTCCTCACTTTCCCTGTTGGGTCCATCTGTTTCTTTGTTCATCTGACATTGATGAGTACATCACTCTTCCTCCTTTTTTTTTCCCGTTAAAGTTTTTTTTTTTTTTTAAATCCCAAAATTTCTAACCCCAGACATTTCTCAAGTATGCCACATTTCTCTGAAGGAACGCTGTTGATCAACATGGAAGATGGTATGCGAAAAGAGTGTGGATGATGAGTATAGACCTCCACAATTTGAAATTTTGATGGTTTTATATGTGCGTGTGTGTATTGTTTCCCGAGTGTGACTTCACTGTCTGTCGTTGTGGAGTGATGGGTAATGTGCAGTCAGCATCTCCTGTTGGAATGGATGGAAGCGATGGTGACGTCACTGTCTGTCGTTGTGGAGTGATGGGTAATGTACAGTCTTGTTGGAATGGATGGAAGCGATGGTGACATCACTGTCTGTCGTTGTGGAGTGATGGGTAATGTACAGTCCTGTTGGAATGGATGGAAGCGATGGTGACGTCACTGTCTGTCGTTGTGGAGTGATGGGTAATGTACAGTCTTGTTGGAATGGATGGAAGCGATGGTGACATCACTGTCTGTCGTTGTGGAGTGATGGGTAATGTACAGTCCTGTTGGAATGGATGGAAGCGATGGTGATGTCACTGTCTGTAGTTGTGGAGTGATAGGTAAATGTGCAGTCCGCATCTGTTGGAATGGATGGAAGTGATAGTGCTCTTGACCCCCACCTCCACCTTGAAAATATCTTCTACCTATTTTCCCCTTTCTATTACTCAGGATTTTCTTTTTGATCTTACTCTTTTCTGACTTTTTCTTTTTACACTGTGGTCACTTCAAATTCTAGGAAGTCTGGTCCTCTTTTTCTTCCCTTGTTCCAAGTTTGAACACTGGCAATAGCTGTTAACCTTTACCAGCCATGTCCGCCAGAAGTGGCAGATGGGATTTCTTTCTCTTGCAGCTGCATTAGCCAAGGCCGGCGGACAGGAAGGCAGTACATTCTGCCGTGTCTGCCACTATCTCTGCGACGGGAAACATGAAAAATTCCTACACTTTCCTTAAAATGGTCCAGGGGAAATAAGCTCTATAATTACTCTTGGGGATGTCCTAGCGAGTTGTAGACCCTACTTTTAGCGCTCTATCGTGAACTCGGCTGACCCCAGCAGGTTTGAAACAAAGGAACTGGCGCTTGGCTTTCCCACTCAGCCTGGAATTTCCTGGAATGTGCCCGAAAAAACGTCGGTGAGGCGAAGGAGTAGTACCAATTTCTCGCACAATGAAGTGCTTGAAATTGTATTACAAAGTATATCTGATGATGAGGGCAGTGATAGAGATATCGAAAATTATGACAGAGTAGAGGAAAGTGAATTATTTGAAATTGTGTGTATTACAAAGTATATCTGATGATGAGGGCAGTGACAGAGATATTGAAAATTATGACAGAGTAGAGGAAAGTGAATTATTTGAAATTGAAGCCGAAAATGATGATACTGATGACGAAAAATTTTATTTTTTAGACTTACGGTAGTTGTATTTCCGAGTGGTGATATGGTCTTTTTATTCAAATTTTCTACGGCACCAGTTTGCTATGTTTTTCATTTGATTTTTTAATTTGATTTTTTCCTGAAGTCTGTGGACCTTGATTGACTGATGTCCTGGCACAGCTTTCCTGTCTGTGTCTTGAGGACGTCATTACTCTTGCTGTTATGGTACATTACAAACAGTTGTGAGGACGTCATTACTCTTGCTGTTATGGTACATTACAAACAGTTGTGAGGACCTCGTTACTCTTGCTGTTATGGTACATTACAAAGAGTTGTGAGGACCTCATTACTCTAGCTGTTATGTAGTGTTACATAACAAACAGTTGTGAGGACCTCATTACTCTAGCTGTTATGTTACATAACAGTTGTGAGGACCTCATTACTCAAGCTGTTATGTTACATAACAAACAGTTGTGAGGACCTCATTACTCTTGCTGTTATGTTACATAACAAACAGTTGTGAGGAAATCATTACTCTTGCTGTTATGGTACATTACAAACATCTGGGATGAATGGGGCCTCGTCAGGGCTGTCAACGTTGAGGAATTGCTGACCTCCTCCCCAAAGCTGATGTAGCTACACTTTGGTGTCAACATTGAGGAATTGCTGACCTCCTCCCCAAAGCTGATGTGGCTACACTTTGGTGAGAGTAGTGCAGACGGCACCAGACACCACCCTTCATTTTTTACTGCCAGGTGAAAACCAAAGTCACAGACATGGTGAAAAAACAAAAATGTTTCACAGAAAAGACAGGCCATATAGATACTGTCCACTCTGGGCAGTTGTACTATATACTTGCGATGTCAGATGACTGGGTGGAGAGGGTGCTTGCAAGTCATAAATTGTGACCAGGAAAAAAAAAGAGTAAACAACTTTCCACAAAGATCGTTCCATTCAGCTTAACTCCTACTGTTTCAGCTCGACTGATGAGCAGACTATCTTAAGTCGATTTCTTGTAGGGTAAACACTGTTTTTTTAAATAAAGTAGATCAGTAAACCAGGTTTTTCACAAGACACACAAAATCTCATCACACACACACACACGCACACAAAAAAATGCAGGGTGAAGAGGATTTTCATGGAGTCTGCTGCAAAGGGCTAATAGCTAGCATCTGTGGGAATCCCAACAGTACAGTGGAACACACTGGGCTTCCTCATCTTTCCAAAGATACACGTGGCTGTTTGCTAAAACAGTGGCCTGTTTGCACAAAAAAGTTTCTTCTTTACAGCCACAAGTGGCTTGGAACCATTGTCAAAGTTTCTTCTTTACAGCCACAAGTGGCTTGGAACCATTGTACAAGGTTCTTCTTTACAGCCACAAGTGGCTTGGAACCATTGTAAAAGGTTCTTTACAGCCACAAGTGGCTTGGAACCGTTGTAAAAGTTTCTTCTTACAGCCACAAGTGGCTTGTAACCATTGTAAAAGTTTCTTCTTTACAGCCGCAAGTGGTCTGTAACCATTGTAAAAGGTTCTTTACAGCCACAAGTGGCTTGTAACCATTGTAAAAGTTTCTTTTTTACAGCCACAAGTGGCTTGTAACCATTGTAAAAGGTTCTTTACAGCCACAAGTGGTTTGTAACCATTGTCAAAGTTTCTTTTTTACAGCCACAAAAACAAAAACACAAGACGTTTTGAAACATCAAGTGACAGAAAAGAGAAAGTTACATGTAAAGAACTTTCTGAGAACAATGGGAGCTGTTCCTACTGAATGAACTTCTAGCATCCCCAAAGGACAGACAACTGCACCTGTAGGCAGAAGACAAAACAGCATCCCAAAATACCTTCTGGGATACACGTTTTGCTCTGTGTGTGTGTGTGTGTGTGTGTGTGTGTGCGCGTGCACACTGTAGCTCTGAAAAACAACCACAGACTCACGCATGTTTCTTTTCCTGATGCAAATCAAGATGTCTGGCATAATCATTACAACCCATATACTTTTCTGTTAACAAGCTGCATAACGAGTCATGTGAAAACATATGACAGGTGCAACAAAGGATGGGTCATGCCCCTGACGTCAACTGATTACAACCAACTGCTGGGGAAAATTGTGCAAACAAAACATATTCTTCAAACTGAACACATCCAGGAATTGCCGCCAATCTGCCATCCCGAATCACACACACGCCTCTCCAAAGAGGGAAGGTACATATTCTTGCCAAGGTAACTTCTCAGGCAGAACTCGACTACCTACTTTACAGTTGTAACATGGCAGCACCACCATTCCACAGTCAATGCTTCACTTTGTCCACCACAGTCTCAACAACAAATTACAGATCCATAATTAAGCAGCAACCAGTCGCTCAAATACCCTTTCAGTTTCACTGGTGCCTGTAGAGCAACACTATCCACACTCTTTTTCCAAGGCAGACGAGAGAAAATCAGTGAGTGTAATACAAAATATATGCTCCAAATGCAAATGCATATCATTATAAGCCATTTCCCTTCAAGCACTGAAGGAGACTGACAACTGACGCTTACATCAAGACTGCCAACTGCTAGTTGCCCACCACTTAGTACTGCCAGCTGTCTTGAAGTGGGACGGGAGGTAAGGGGGAGAGGGAAGAGTCCCATCCTGAAAAAAGAAACATGAAAACAATGATTTGTTCATGCACAAGCAACAACTACTGGCAGGTAGACTAGCGACCTTGTCAAGGCAAGCGAGACCACACTGCCATGAGGGTGTCGGCCATTCTGCTACACTGGCTGCCACCTCCCCGCCCTCTCCCCTATCTCCACTCCTCCCCTATGGTAAAAAAACCCACAAATATTAAAAAAAAAAAAAACATTATTATTATGCAATAAATCTATATGGGCACAGAGACACTGCAGACGAGACTTTTCCACTCTAGATAGTGTGTACACTTGTGCCACCTAGCTACAGTGTGTACACTTGTGCCACCTAGCTACAGTGTGTACACTTATGCCACCTAGCTATAGTGTGTACACTTGTGCCACCTAGCTGACACATTATCACAAATGCTGGCATATATCATGTGTTACCAGAGGAAAACACTTTTAGAACACCACCGAAATGTAAACCTTACTCCATCCACCTCTCTCCGCATCAGGGATAGGATGCAAACAATTCAAATGGGATTCTGCACAGTTGGGGCGTTGCATCCTGAACAAGTACAACTCCTGAACAACTGACCTCAAAAATGGACACCACCAATTTCATCACCATCATTTCACAAGTCATGACCTCAAAATAACCCATCAGAATTGCATCCACTGCCTTTACAAATGATGACAGTAAAACTAACAGTTGCATTACAGCAAAGTCGAAGTAGTCCCATACTTGACTGCTTATTTGATCCTTTCTGTTTCCTCCTCATTAAACAAGATACTGCCACTAAATCAACAGTTTCCTAACAGCAATTCCAACAAAATTAAGTCCCATACCCGACCGCTTTTGATTTTTTTTTTCCTCCACAATCCAAAGTCCCATACTCGACTGCTGGTTTTGATTTCTCTCTCACCATACTGCTCTGTGTGTGTGTGTGTGTGTGTGTGTGTGTGTACGTGTGTGTGTGTGTGTGTGTGTGTGTGTGTGTGTGCATGAGAGCACCTCTGTCCAAAATGTACTTTAGGAGTTTTTGTATGGTGTAAGACATGATCACAAACAACTGCAAGAAAACAAAATTCCATAAATATGGCTGAAATCATCACCAATTAATTCTGAAATTACTGTGACATTTTTTCCATGCCTGGCAACAAAGCCTACCAGCCCAATCAGCTATTTTCCTTCTGAAACAATCACAAATAAACCATCACTGATGTTACACGTCCTCACACGTAAAACCCTATCTTTTCCCACTGATGACACCTAAAGAAAACAACAAAAAACCTCCATCAAAGCAACAACTTTTCTTTTACAGACAAAATAAAGAACAGAAAGCATAGACAATCAGGCATCAGTCATTCCTCTCTCTCTATGCCAGACACACCAGCATTGCATGTTCAAGAAATGGAAAAGAGAACTATTTGCAACATTCTGTAAGCACAGAGCAACTGTCTCCAGTTCCATGTCTGAAATGAACACCCAATGCACACCATACGCTCAGAAAGTCAGCCTAATGCATAGAGGACCATCCTCTTTCACAGAAAGCTCAGCCAACTATCTGGAACACAATCTTCTCATACACAACGCACAACTCCTGTCCATTCTGGGGGCAAACAGGAACTAACAAAATGCTTCAAACTCTGAATCTGCAGGTCAAACGGATGGCTGACAAAGATAAACGGAAGTTACCAAATCTTTCAAATCCAAGATTAGCTAATGCCTGTAAACATTTTTAGACCGTTTCGCTGTGTAATTCGCATGTACTTCTTGAAGCCCAGGCAACCAGGCTGTTTGAGGGCTGGGCTGGTGTGCATTCTAAATCACCATTTAACACCACAGTCTGTTGATTTCTGTTACTCTGTCGATGTTTAATTCACAGTCTGTTGATTCCAATTCACAATCAGTTG
The DNA here is from genome assembly GCA_016801955.1 of Conus betulinus. Taxonomy (NCBI): domain Eukaryota; kingdom Metazoa; phylum Mollusca; class Gastropoda; order Neogastropoda; family Conidae; genus Conus; species Conus betulinus. The sequence continues at coordinate 9,150 of JADBJO010016434.1, read as the reverse complement.
AATCTTGATTGACAGTCTGTTGGTTTCTAACTGCACGGTTGGTTAATTCCTAATTCACAATCTGTTAATTTCTAATTCACAATCTGTTAATTCCTAATTCACAATCTGTTCATTCCTAATTCACAATCTGTTGATTCATAATTCAGTCTGTTGATTCATAATTCACAATCTGTTGATTCGTAATTTTCACAATCTGTTGATTCGTAATTCACAGCCTGTTCATTCCTAATTCACAGTCTGTTCATTCCTACTCCACAGTCTGTTCATTCCTACTCCACAGTCTGTTGATTCCTATTTCACTGTCTTGAATCCTATACACACCTTGCCTAAGAAATGCTTTCAGAGGTTAACTACCATTATGAAGAAAAGAAAAACGAAGAAAAAGAAACCATGCAGTGATGCGCACATCGAGTAGTGCAGAAAGAATAATGTTAGATTGTTGGAACATTTCACATTGCCCATTTCAGACATGAACATTTAATAGGAATTCTTTCACAAAGCCACAGCGTTAATCATTAAAATTGAAACCACCATCAATAATCATTTCATATGCTTGTTCTTTAAAACTTCAAAAAACAACCACAAAAAATCAACACTGAAAGCACTCAACTGCCCAGCGCCCACCTCTTGGCTTTACCAGTTTCAAATTAAAATCCAAATGTTTAAAACATACAGAAACACACTTGCACATCAGAATATCAATATAATGTATTTCATTATTTGCCTTATACTTCAAATTTCCATCATACACACATTTTAGCAGCTGCAAATTGATCAAACAAACACCAAGTCATACGCACATGTGGTGGTTCATTTCTACACTGTCTAAACGCACTGATGTTACCAGACTTTCACCGAGCAAATTCATGTACAACACAAGTCCCATGCACACAAGTTCTTCATGTCTATGTCATCTAAATGCATTGATTGCACGAGAGCATCACAAAGCCAATTCATCATACAGACACCAACTACCATGCTCTCATGGTTCTTCATTTGTACACTTGTCTACATGCATTTGATTTTACAACTCTTTCACACAGAAGACTAGTTTACACACTTTTTTCTTTGGGGAGAAAGGGGGGTGGGGGTTAGAGGCCAGTCCTAGCCTCTATGCTACCATTCACATTAAATCCATGAACTATCACAAAAGTAGCCATTTTTGCCACTGTCATCCTTCAAGCTTCACAAATGTCTCGAACAGTTTCCAAAGAATCGAGCCTCCACAGTCGGCACAACATGGTCATGGTCCAGTCTGAGCACGCACACGCACATTCTCAGCAATGTCCTCTGAAAGTCGTCCGATTGTGACAACCCAGATCACATGATCACCTACATCTGCACAGTGAGAGGCTTGTCACAGAGAGACATCAACCCATGCCCTTTTCAAGGCCCCGACACACAATGCCTAAAAGTCTTGTTTACTGAATGGACAGAGTGGCCAAGAGCTAGCACTGCTCAGACAGACCAAGCATGGAAGATTTGCCAGGAATAAACATTAAGGCAGCTGCTTTCTCTCTGCCGTGAATGAAGAAAACGTTCTCAAGAATCTGTCACACAGATCTCAACAGCTACCAGCTCCATCTGGAGTCTTTAAGACCCATATGAAAGTAAGAGGTGAAACAGATAAGAATCTGTTGGATTTTAAACTTTAAAAAGGCAAATGCTGTAAAATGGAAAGTATTTCTAACAGACCTCTGCTTCAGTTTAGGTTCTCTACAGGGAAGCACAGTGTGTGTGATCACTCCAAAGCAAGCAGTGGCCATTCAGGTGAAGTCATTCCTCCAGCGTGCTGAATACATGGATGCTTTACCTTCTTTTCCATCTGGTCTTTCATGCTCATTCCCAGGCATGTCTTTCTCATCACCGATTCCTGTTACAGCAGGGCATCTCTTCCTCATCGCCGATTCCTGTTACAGCAGGGCATCTCTTCCTCATCGCCGATTCCTGTTACACCAGGGATCTCTTCCTCATCGCCAATTCCTGTTACAGCAGGGCATCTCTTCCTCATCGCCGATTCCTGTTACACCAGGGATCTCTTCCTCATCGCCAATTCCTGTTACAGCAGGGCATCTCTTCCTCATCACCGATTCTTTACACCACGGCATCTCTTCCTCATCGCCAATTCCTGTTACACCAGGGCATCTCTTCCTCATCGCTGATTCCTGTTACACCAGGGCATCTCTTCCTCATTGCTGATTCCTGTTACACCAGGATATCTCTTCCTCATCGCTGATTCCTGTTACACAGGGGGCACCTTTTCCTCATCGCCGATTCCTGTTACACCAGGGCATGTCTTCCTCATCGCTGATTCCTGTTACACCACGGCATCTCTTCCTCATTGCTGATTCCTGTTACACCACGGCATCTCCTCCTCATCCCTGATTCCCGTTACACCATGGCATCTCCTCTTCATCCCTGATTCCCGTTACACCAGGGTTCATTGCACTGCAGCCCCCAGCACTGATGGTCCACACGGAGCAATCAACATCAGGTCATCGCAGGTCAGCTGGCCAGCGACATTGGTCTGCCACTGTGTCACTTCAACGGTGTTCAGTGAAGTCTCTCTCCTGATCCCATACAGGCAAGCACCACCTATCACACCCCTGATTGAAAAACGATGACTGCTTAGTCCAGGTGTCGGCATCAAAAAGCATCTGCTCCGGAGCCCTACAACGTACCCCCAACAACAGCCTGTTGAATTTTCCCTTCACGATGACTCTGAAGCAAACTTAGCACAAGCTCCAGCAGAAACAGGTCACTGAAACTGAAGTACCACAACAAAAAGGCTCGAAGGGCCACAGACGCTGAGACGTGTTTTTCATGAGGACGAGGATGAAGAAGATGGTGCTATGATGTTCAAACTACATGACCAGGTTACACTTTGCGTGTCTTTTTATAATGTATCCCAACATGGTTTTCCCTGGCCTACCAAAAGCAATACACACACACACACACACCACACACACTGGAAGATGTTGCATTCTTCATACCCCATTTCAGCTTAAGCTGAGGTTGGCTTGGTACCCGACATTTTAATTGACTAGAGTCATGTGTTAAAACTACATTTTGATACTGTGGAAATCAACTACAGTGAATAAAAGTGCATGATTGTATGTACATATGTATGCACATGCACACAGGAATTTACATTTCTGGCAAGAAATTTGACACTTAAAATGCATGCCTTAATTCCTAAAAGTCTTTCACTAGATTCCCGTCAAACAAGACAAAAAAGGAGGAAAAAAAGACAACACAAGTAACTTTGATAATACCACAGTACTGCTGACTATATCAAATAAAACTGTTTGAACAATTCAGCGCCGAACAATATCGGCATCCATTCTATTTTTTTTTCTTTTTTTAATGGAGGTGGTGGGAACTTTTTTCTTAATAAAATATTGCTACAACGAATCTAATATAAACTAATTAAAAAAAAACAAAAAACCTTAGATAAAACCCACGGTGGGGATGTCAAGGAAAGGTGGGCCGTTGTGTGCTAGTGATGGTGGGAAAAGGCTTCAGGGCGGGAGAGAGAGTGGTGGGAGGTCCTAATAGCATGACCACACCATCACTACTGCCAATGTCTTTCACACTTTTTTTTACCATGTTTGCAACCACAATGTTCACCTTCACTCCCACTCCCAGTTCCTCACATACTTCCCCTCCCTACCTCCCCCTCCCCTGCCACGACGATGCACATATTTGCAATTTGGCTTTCGTCTGAAGCCAGATATACTTTCTTAATTCTTCGTCTGTGTTCATCTTTCTCTAAGCCTCCCCTCCCTCTCTCTGCTCTCCTCATTCCCCCCCCCCCCCCCCCCCCCCCCCCATATCCCCTTCCCCATCTCTCTTCAACACATCCTCCCCTCTCCCATCTTGACCTTCCTTCAGTTTATGTTTGTGCTTTCTGCATTCAAATTTGTTCCTGCAAGATTCTGGTTTCATTTTTTTTTTTTTATTAAACTATCCTCTCATTTAAAAAAAGAGAAAACTTTTCATCATCTCTACATCAACTTCCACCTCCACCTCAATAACTTCTCATTCAACCCATCACTAGTACAGAATACAATAATCATGCTATGAGGTAGTGAGTTTGTTTTAATGATCACAATCCTGAATGTAGTGTATTGTATGTTTGTAGTAAAGACATTTTAGTTAGAGAGTAAGGTCAGAGAATGAGAGTGAGAGTTGGAGAGCAAAGGGAAAGTATGTAGAAGCTGGAACAGAATAAATGCATGTTTGAACTTAAGAGTTCGGTATCGTGCTGCGAGTGTGTGTGACGGACCGTTTCCCGTCCGGTCACAAATTTTTCATGCAACCGTGCTAACCGGAAGGTAGTCCTCCGGAAGCCGGTTGAAAAGTTTACCTGACTGCTACTCACCTGCGCACCGTTTTAGCCGGGTGAGCTGAACCGGTTAGGCAGTCTCTGCACTGATTCCGGCTCCGCAGCATTCCAGAAGGCCGAAGAGGGACCCAGCTTTTTTTTGTGGCAGTCAGGTACTTATCATTCAATATTTGTTTGTTTGTTAGCAAACCGAAACCGTATTCCCGTTTAGGAACGACTGAAACTTCCTCAGCGCACTTGTGAAGGTTTGGGTTTAGAAAAGAAAATATTTATTGTGTTCTGTTATCCTATGACTTGATAGGGTAGCAAAACAAAAATGCTTTCGGAAAACATGACTAGATGAAGTGAGTGTTAAGGGCAGTGGCATTCAGGTAAAAAAAAAAAGTGTTTATTCTGTGACTTAATTAGTTATGAACTTCATGATGAAAAAAAAAGGGTCTTATTCTAATGTGGTTTGTGAGAGGAGGGAGAGTTTTGATGCTATGAATAATAAGCTCCCAGAGTGAGCGACAGAGACTTGATATATGTATGTTTTGGTTTTGATGTGGATGACTATTTAATTCACTCTTGATATGAATATTGAATAGTTTGTTGTGTGTTAGTAAACAAGAGTGTGTGGAAATCTTTCCTTTACATGTATTGAAGTAGATAAATCTTTTGAAAAAAAAAAAACTTTTAAAAATCTGGTGATTGTATGAATTGAAATGAACATTCTTGTCATTATACAAGAAGAAGAAATGAATATTTGTGGCATGACAAAAGACACATTATAGTTTGATGAAAAGTAATCATTAAGTGTGTAATGAATTGTATTCATGGTTTATTGAAGGTCTAAGTGGTAATCTTTCCCCAATTTGGAAAACTAGATTCTGAAAGGTTTATATTGAAATCCTTTCCTGGGTAGTATTATGATTCCGGAAAAGGGAATCTTGTGTTGAAGAAGGAATATGCTGATGTTTGTCTCAAGTGGAATAGGACGTGGCTAATGAATATGATTGTAGTCGTGATTGCAATGAGTAGTAGCCATGATAATCAACGTAGTTTAATCAGTTTCCCCCAGGTAGATGCGTTCCCTGGACTGAGAGGGACTGGCTGCTACTGTGTGAGGGTCAGGGGTTCGTAGCTGTGTCTACCCCCCTTCTCCACCGTGGTGACGGTGGAGGTCGGCCTGAGTGCCAACAATCTACCCTACCTGCCACTGCGCCCGGGACCGACTACCCGCTGAGCCAGTTGGGCTGGAGACGCCGCTGCTGCCAAGCAGAGCGCCGCTCCCGAGTTTTGAACCAGCGACCTGTTGGCAAAGCCGTCGCTACGTTCTGTGCTTCTGTGTGTGTGTGAGCCACAGCTCCTGTGTCAGACCGTCACCCTGTTGCCGGCAGAAACGCCATGAGTGCTAGTGGGTTTTTTTCTTTGAGCCACAGCTCTGACGTTCTGCAAGTTCTGTGTCAGACTTGACGCTGTAGACATTGTCGTCTTCATCTTCATCGTCTTGACGTCTTTGTCCTCTTCATCGTTTCGTCGTCATTGTCGCCGCCTTCACCGTCGTTGGAACCAGCAGCAACAGTAGATAGTGAACCTTATATAGATATATTTCGTGTTGTGCGCCCTGCTTGGAGTATTTGAAATATTAATATATACATATAGTTTGTGTGTACGCCTTGTGGTTGGCGTGCCGATCATTGATGTTCTTGCGTTTATTATATGTTTGTCTGATGGCTCACGCAGCATAAAACAAAAAAAAAGTGTTGTTCTGTTGCCTGGCTGTCAATGTTCGGGTGAGTGGGTGTGTGTATATGAATTAGAAAAGTTGTGCATGCATCCATAATTTCTGTGTGTGAGTCGGACAGTCAGATAACCACAGACACCACTCATTCCATCCGTAACAGTGTGCCTGTGAGCATGTGCTAGAATCGTACTCGGTAAGAAGAGGTGATTCTACAACTGGCGACCAGGAGAAAAAAGCAGAAGAAGAAGTGAGCGCTGATCTTCAACCATCGATTCACCTGAAAAACTCAAGTGCCGGTGCCAGAGAAGTCTGCAAGTGCTATGGCGGACATTCCGTGTGTGTCGAAGTTTGTGCCAGAGGGTGAACCGAGCCAAGTTGCAGAAGAAGTGGAAGAAATGGAGAGAGGCTTCGAAGTTTATGTGACAGCAAGAGGACAGATGCAGGAGGGGCAGAAAAGAGCTCTACTGCTACATTGTGCCGGGTCTGAGGTACAGGACATTTTTGATACGTTTTCTGATAAGCAGAAGGGAACGACATTCCAGCATGCGATGGATGCTCTATCAAATTATTTCACCCCTCAACAGAACCCCGTCTTTAAGCGTCATGTGTTTCGCCAACTCAGGATGAAAGAGGGTGAAACAACATTGCAGTTTGTAACGAGACTGCGTCAACAGGCCCAGCATTGTGATTTTCATGACCCACACCAACAAATTAGGGACCACGTCATTGATCAAATGAGGGACAGACGTTTAAGAGGCAAACTGTTGGAAAAAGGGGCTCCCACCCTGTCCCAACTCCTTGACACTGCCCGTGCACATGAGGCTGCAGCATCGCAAGTCAGCACCATGGAGCAGTCTGCCAGTCACGTGACCAGAGACAATACCCGATTGGTCGGTGCTATGGATAGCAGACGATCGACAGACACGCACAGCAGTTTAAAGGGGCTACACAGACCACGCCAGCCAGACAGTGGAGCCCAAACAGGGTTCACATGCTTCCGTTGTGGAAAAACTGGCCACTTTGGCAAAGACAAGAACTGTCCCGCCAAAGGAAAGAAGTGCAACAAGTGCAACAAACTGGATCATTTTGCATCTGGGTGCAAGTCAAAGACTGTGGGAAGAAAAAACGGAAGACTGAATTTTTTGCGCGAGACCGAGAGTGAGGATGAAGAGCAGATGAGTGCACGTCTTGTGTCGGGTGTGTCTAACTTTTTTTTTGCAGCTGTGGGGAACGGGAAGAAATTAGAAATGATTGACATTGTTGTGGGAGGGATGGAAATATCTGCGTGCATTGACTCTGGGGCAAGTGCCCACATCATAGACAAGGACACGTGGGGAAGGATGAAAAAGCAGGAACATTGCATGCAGTTCTCATGCCAACAAAACAGGAAAGTGTTTGTTTGCATATGGGTCTTCAAGGCCGTTGAAAGTACTCGGTACTTTCGAAGCTCAGGTGGATCCGTCAGCACAGCCAAACAAAAATAAGCATGGCGCTGAGTTCGTTTTAATCGATGGGAAAGGGATTTTCTTTGTTGGCAAGGAAATGGCAGAAAAATTGGGTGTTTTGAAAGTGGGCTTACCTACATTGGTGCATGATGTTGGCGCTGTGCAGACAGAGAAACCTGAGTTGAAATACAAGAGCCTGTATGATGGTTTGGGGAAACTGAAGAATCACACAGTGAAATTGCATGTGAAATCAGATGTTAAGCCTGTCGTTCAGGCAGCACGCTGGATTCCATTCAGTCTGCGAAAAAAAGTCGAAGAGAAAATTGAAGAGCTTGAAAAGCTTGACATTATTGAAAAAGCAGAAGGGCCGACATCGTTTGTCAGCCCGATTGTTGTGGTTCCTAAATCAAACAGAAAAGATATCGGCATTTGTGTGGAAATGCGACAGGCGAATGAAGCGATCGAAAGAGAAAGATACCCAATTCCAACGTTGAAGAAAGCCTGCATGACATGAACGGCAGCAAAGTGTTCTCCAAACTTGATTTAAACATGGGTTTTCACCAACTGGCGCTGGATGAAGACTCGTGTCATGTCACAACCTTTGCGACACACACTGGACTCTTTCGGTACAAAAGACTCATGCTTGGAGTCATAAGTGCGCCGGAGATCTATCAGTACACGATACAGAACGTCCTCCACAAGTACCAGGGTGCACGAAACATGACTGATGACATCATTATTTACACTGACAGTGTGGAAGAACACGACAGGTGTCTGGAAGAAGATCTAAAAACGTTGCAAGAAGCCGGTCTGACATTGAACAGAGAAAAGTGCTTTTTTCGCATGTCTGAACTTCAGTTCATGGGTTTTCTACTGTCTGAAAAAGGGACTGGCCCAACATCAGCAAAAGTTGAGGCAGTTAAGAATGCACAACCGCCCAAAGGTGCAGCTGAAGTGAAAAGTTTTCTGGGACTAGTCAATTTCAGCGCTCGTTTTATCAAAGATCTCACGACAAAATCCCTACGAAAATTGACCAGAAAAGACACAGGGCATCAATGGGGTAAAGAGCAGCAGAAAGCGTTCGATCAGCTGAAAACGGACCTTTCAAATGTGGACACATTGGCCTATTTTGATCCAAAAGATGAACGCGTGTCATCGCTGATGCGAGCCCAGTTGGACTAGGCACAGTACTGGTGCAGACAAAGAAAGGAAATCCACCGCGCAGTCTACTACACGAGCAGATGACTCACTAGTGTTGAACGGCGCTACTCACAGACTGAGAAAGAGGCGTTAGCGCTTGTGTGGGAGTGTGAGAGATTTCATCAGTATTTGTTTGGCATAGACTTCGTCTTGGAGACAGATCACAAACCTCTTGAATACATTTACTCCAAGAGATCAAAGCCATCTGCACGCATTGAACGGTGGGTCCTTAGGTTACAGAACTACCACTTCACCGTTCAATACAGACCTGGATCACAGAACATAGCTGATCCACTGTCACGTCTTGTCAGCAGTGACGAAAACAGAGCACGCACATACGGCGATGGGACTGCCCATAGCTCAGCAGAAGAATACATTTGTTTTGTTGCAAACGCTGCTGTTCCATCTGCCATGACACTGCAGGAAATTGA
>JADBJO010016433.1:30000-40543 GCA_016801955.1 Conus betulinus | reverse complement strand
GTCTTTCTTCCATAAAATCTTAGGTCAGATGAAAACATGTTAATCTCTTTCAGAAATTCAAAGATCACGTCAGGTAGGACATCTCTAACAGGGATTTCATGGAGTCTGCTGTAAAGTGTTTTTATGTCTCACATCGTGCGAGTATCAACACTCTAAAAGAAGTTTCACTGTGAGTGGCACATGACATGGAAGGCACCACAGAGCTTCTTCACCTCTTAAAAGGTAAGTATGGGTGTAAAACGAGTGGCCTGTGTGCACAAGACTGTGTTGTCTTTACGGCTGCCTCTCGAACATCGTAAAAACTCTTTTTCAGGTTTGAAAGGAAGAAAACAGAAAGAAAGAAAGAAAGAAGAAGGAAGGAAGGAAGGAAGGAAGGAAAAAGCAAACAAGCAAACAAACAAACACACTTCAATGGTTGACAAGCAACACGCCCGGCCACAGGGGCAAACAGAGGCAGAAAGCAGCGAGCAAACATCAATCACTGAAAATCAACATCAACATCAACATCAACATCCCCACCGGCCGCAGGGAAGATAGAACGGACACTCTCTTCCCCCTGGGGCATCGCATTATCTGCCGAATCACATCACATCGTGGCCACCACTGCCCCTACCTGCTCTCTCCCCCCCCACCCTCCCCTGCCTCCCAATCCCCTCGTCTTCCCCCTACCCCCCCTCTTCAAAGTCGTATGTGTCGGAATATCAACGTATTGATAGTGACAAATAACTTACTATAGGCAGAAGGAATAAAATACAGGCTGACGCACATGAAAGTACATTATTTTTCTCCGATCTGGACAAAGTGTACAAATTATTTTCAGTTCAAGAGATAGCCATACATACACACAATAGCTGCTACAATGTTACTCTTTAGTTTCAGTCTAGATGGGATGTATGATAACTCTCGAGATAAAATGTAGCTGTAAAAATGTGCATCTCTTCAATATTTGCTGACTCGTTCAAAAAACGTAAACGCTTGAGCCACAGTTTTGTGAAACAAAGCTGGCATTTGGTAAGTCATACTGTCATGGCTGTTTAAAGTGCTGTCAGATTTTAAACATTTAAAATCAAACTGTTGAGAATTCCAGTCCCTGGTTTCTATCTTGAGATCAAAGTTGGCTGTGTTGTGAATTCATTCTTTCACTTGTGGTCGTAGCTGAATGGAGAAAACAAGCCTGATTTAAAAGATGAATAATGTTTTTCATTTACAGCAGGGTTCTTTGTCTGCTATGCTGAGTTCTCGTACTTGGCTTATCTGTCGCATGACACACACAACATAGAGAGAGAGAGAGAGAGAGAGAGAGAGAGAGAGAGAGAGAAAGAGAGAGAGAGAGAGAGAGAGAGAGAAGCTTGTATATACAACACAGGCCTGCCTTTTCACAGAGGCTGCCCACGTACGGGGAATTGAAGTGGAAAATAAGCTTCCTCAAAAATGGACAGAAGAGAAAAAGCCACTGTATAATCTGACTCCCCTCACCTGACTCGCTTACAAATGTGACCAGAGAAAAAGGCAAAATACACACAGCAAAACATTTCAGCATAATTCCCGAATTTGTATACAGCCCCACACAGGCGACAAGCCATCTTGGTCGGCAAGCTTTGAGATAAACGGTAGTGCTTTCATCTGTCAGAGAGTTCGTGCCAAGGGAACACAACTCTCGAACCACATCCGCTCCACACTTCTCAAGCTAGTGTAGGCAGTCAGGGACTGCCATGTATTATGCATGAGGCAATTCTAGGTGTATTATGCATGAGGTGATTTTAGGTGTATTATGCATAAGGTGATTTTAGGTGTATTATGCATGAGGTGATTTTAGGTGTTCTAAGCATGAATTGTCCACACTGCAAAAAATAAGATTATCAGGGCCTAAAAGTGGTGAAGAAGTTTTCTTTTCTCTTTTGTTGTTGTTGTTGTTGTTGCTTAATTCATATTCACAACAATGCAATTTTCTTGTCTTGAACCCCCCCCCCCCCCCCCCCCCGTAAAGAGACTGCTACAAATTCTATCATAAGAAGAACATACGACATCCACTCGGCCCTTGCATTGTGACATGTTCGTTACATATAAAGATGGGTTTATTTCCAGTTGCATGTATCTGCTTTGAAGCATTGCGGGGTGGGGAAAGAAAAGGGGGTGGGGGAGGGGAGTATGTTAAACAGGAACATCGACGTATGGAAATCTGCATTTAAACACACTTCACATTACTCGTGACTGAATCTCACACATTGTGTCTGATGCAGTCATCTTGTAAAACAAAGAGGACGAGGTATTCATTGCAGGAAAATACCCACATGGAGCGTGCACGTGTCTTATTTCATCACAAACAAAATCATGTGTTCCTGCAGACAGTTTGTTTTCGATTGATGGAAATGCGTGGTGAGTGAACAGAGAAACAATAATTAGACTTGTTGTTCGGGTTGATGTTTGGATGAATAACTCAAAAAAGAAAACGAAAGGAGAAGACAGAAACACTCAACAAACCTTTTCATTAATCCCACGTATGTGAATGAACGAACAAATGACACAAAGAAGTAGTAGCGAAGTAGCTAAGAATCATCGAATACGTAAATAAAGAAACATTATGCAAGGTAGATCTCCAGCCACATTTTAGGAGTGACCTCTGTGAAAAAAGAGCACTGTCTGAAAGATTTTTCTCCATAGAAACCTATTTTCATTTATTCTCTCTCTCTCTCTCTCTCTCTCTCTCTCTCTCTCTCTCTCTAACACATACAACAACAGCCACACATCATTCCGCCATTTTAAAAACCCATTTTACCCTTTCTCACAAACACCTACTTTCATGGGTCTTTCTTCACACACACACACACACACACACACACACACACCACACACACACACACACACACACACACACACACACACACACACATCGAAGAAACCCTACTTATCTTGAATCACACACAATGAAATACACAACCAACAACAACAATAACAAAACAGTGACCCAAACATGTTAGTCTTTAAACCCTTGCCCACAGAAATACAGCATTCTTCACGTATTACTAAGCGACCAGCAGACTTTGACACACTAAATCTAAACCCCACCCACAATATATAACGACGATGACAATAACAACGGCGACGACAACGACGACACTGACGACGATGACGACGACGACGACAACGATGATGATGATGATGATGATAATGATGACGATGACGACGAGAGTCATGATCTTGATGATGATGATAGTGATGACGATGATGATGGTGATGATGACGATGATGACAATGATGATGATGATGATGATGACGATCATGATGATGGCAATGACGACCACGATGATGATGAAAGTGATGATGATGTCACTACTGTCATCAGCAGCCACAGAGATCGAGTTTTATCCACTTAATGGATGCATTTCTGAGAGTGTTGCTCAAATTTCCTGACCAACACTGCAGGTGCCTGTATCTCTCGGGCCTGGTTGACGCCTGGATATATTATGAAAGGAAGTGTAGAGTACAGCCCTGTCATGTAGTCTCAGACCGAATGGAAATCCGTAGCATCATCTTAATCATCCTCATTCTCATCGATCAGCATAAAAAAAAAAGTCTCAAGTTCTGTGGCCCTTCATGCCCTGCTCTCATGGTGACCTCAATTTTGATGTCTTCTCCCACGTCTGTGGCCTTGGTTTGGTTCCGTCGGGGGGCACCGGTATCGGCGAGTCCATGGGGGCTGTCGTTGGACGGACGTGGTGGCGCCCTCCGGAGGGAGAGCTCACTCACGCCGGCTCCGCGACTAAGCAATATTGTCGTCAGTAGGGGGCTTAGTAGGTGGTGTCCTGCGTATGTTAGATCAGAACAGGCGCCACTGAACACCACCGAAGTGATTCGGCAGCAGTGCAGTGTCTCCTCCGGTGGGTTGCCTCTTGACGACTTGCCATTGACTGCTCCCTGTGGATTGCCGGTGCAACAAAAATAACAGAAAAAAAAACAGAGAAGGAAAGAAAGAAGGAAAAAAAGAAGGAAACAAGCAAACAAACACACTTCAATGGTCGACAAGCAACACGCACGGGTACAGTGGCAAGCAAAGGCAGAAAGCAGTGAGCGAAACATCAGTCACTGAGAATCAACACCCAAGGCGGCCGCACAGAAGATAGACCTAACACTCTCTCCCCCCTGGGGCATCGCACTATCTGCCGAATCACATCACATCTTGGCCACCACTGCAACTGCCTGCTTCTCCCCTCCCCTCCCTCTCAGTCCCCTGTCTTTTTCTGCCCTACCCCCCCCCCCCTCCTCCCAAAGTCATATGTGCCAGGATATCAAGATACTAATAGTGACAAATAAGGTATAGAAGGGCGAAGGAGAAGGAATCAAATATGGGGAGTAGTAAGCCGAGGCGCACATGAGAGAACATTATTGTTAACAGATCTAGACAAACCGTACAAATTGTGTTCCGGTTCAAGGGACAGCCTTAGGTACACAACATAGCTACTACAATGCTACTCTTTGGGTTTCATTCTAGATGGGAAGAAAGATCACTCATAAAAGAATGTGTAGCGGTAAAGTAATCGCATCTCGTCATATTCGCCGACTCATTACAAAAAAAAAAAAAAAAAAAAAAAAAAAAGAGAAAAAGCTAAAGGTTAGGGACACAGTTATGAAAACAAAGCTGGTATTTAGGAACTCATTAAGTCATGGCTGCCTGAAGTGCTATTAGATTTCAAGATTTGAATTGAAACTGCTCAGAAATCCAGTCCCTGGTTTCTATCTCGAGATCAAAGTTGGCTGCGTTGTCAATTCATTCCTGACACTTCTGGTCGCAGTTGGGAGGAGAAAACAAATATGTTTTGAAAGACGAATAATGTTTTCATTGACTGCAGACCTCTTTGTATGCTATCAGTCATCAGACTGCCCTGAGCTGTGGCATGGCACTCACGAAGGTAGGGAGTGGAGTAAACAATGAAGTATTATCCCGATTGCATGAAAAACAAGAACAAGAACAACAAGAACAACAAGAACAACAACAACACACACATATACACTGAGATATGGTCGTTTGCTATGTAAACACACACACACACACACACACACACACACACACACACACACACACACACACACACACATGTGGTCGATTGCTACACACACACACAGATGTGGTAGTTTGCTACACACACACACACACACACACACACACACACACACACACACACACACACGCATACACTCCACACACACACTGGCAGACAGACAGACAGACAGACAGACAGACAGACAGACAGACAGACAGACACACACACACACACACACACACACACACACACACACACATACACACACACACTGAGATGTGGTCGTCTGCTGTGTCTACAGATTGCTCTACAGAAAGTTCACTTCATAGTTGTGCATTCACGTCACCTCACCAGGGCAAAGAGCCAAAGAGCTGGCCCATAATCTCACGTCAGAGGAGACCACAGACTCAGTTGGGAGACTGGGACCACACAGTCCAGTTTCATCCACTTAATGGATGCGTTTCTGAGAGTGTTGCTCAAATTTCATGACCAACACTGCAGGTGCCTGTATCTCTCTCGGCCTGTTGAAGCCGGGATATATTATGAAAGGAAGCGTAGAGTACAGCCCTGTCATGTAGTATCAGACCGAAATGGAAATCCGTAGCATCATCTTAATCATCCTCATTCTCATCGATCAGCATAAAAAAAAAAGTCTCAAATTCTGTGGCCCTTCATGCCCTGCTCTCATGGTGACCTCAGTTTCGATGTCCTCTCCACGTCTGTGGCCTTGGTTTGGTTCCGTCAGGGTCACCGGTATCGGCGAGTTCATGGGGGCTGTCGTTGGACGGACGTGGTGGCGCCCTCTGGAGGGAGAGCTCACTCACGCCGGCTCCGCGACTAAGCAATTATTGTCGTCAGTAGGGGGCTTAGTAGGTGGTGTCCTGCGTATGTTAGATCAGAACAGGCGCCACTGAACACCACCGAAGTGACTCGGCAGCAGTGCAGTGTCTCCTCCGGTGGTTGCCTCTTGACGACTTGACATTGACTGCTCCCTGTGGATTGCCGGTGCCGGGGCTGCGGCGGGGCCGACCGGGCTGTGGCTGTGGACGGGGTGTCGGAATGAGCGTGTCAGTATTTCCAGTTATAGACCCATGCTTTGATTTTCAAGCCGTTCCTAACTGTCTAATGCTCTGAATGTAATGCATGAGTGTATGTCTCTATGCTACTAACTATAGGTTATTGTCATGCTTTATTATAAAAGTTACATGTACATGTGGTTAAGTACTTTCGTAGGACTGCTTTAAACCTATGTGTAATTCAGGTGTGGGTTTGTATGCTGATATATGTCTTTGATATTCTCTGTAATTCAGACGTGTACATGTGTTGACATTTTCCTTTGTTATTCTCTGTGGTTCTCTGCTCCTGGTAATCAATCTGGATATGATGCTATTTCCGTTGCCTTTTCTTGCCATTGCTGACAGACCTGTGCGTGACAACGAACCGGAAAAATACATGTGACAAGCGAAATGATTCACTTCTACCAGCAGAGGTTGACAGAAAAAACATCTGCTAAAACCAACCACTCCAGCGTATCAAAAAATAGGTATGTACCAAAGCAGACAAAATCACCTTCACCTTTGACCTACAGTACATATAGCTGTTCACAGCCCAGCCGACCACGAAGAACCACTGATGACATCAGAGCTGTCACCTCGTGAGAGTCAGCTCCCTATATAGCTGTCCAAAAATATACTAGCTCTTTGTTTTAAAAAGCGCGGAACATTTGCTTAAACTGCTTTCTTCCATAGAATCTTCGGCCATGAAAACTGTTGATCTCTGTCTGGAACTCAAAATCATATCCTGTAGAACACCCTCACGCAGTGTGCCGTAAAATGTTTATGTCTGTCATCAAGTGAGTTCCAGCTCCCTAATAAGACCGTGTTTCATAGCTGACCTTCTGTGACAGCGATGCGAGTAACGACGGCAGACGACCTGAATGTCACATTTGGATATCACTCTCTCGCAAAACACGACTGAAGGAATCAGATGGGGTAAAAAACAGACGTGAAACCTATTTGCTTTGACTCTTTGGCCTTGAGCCAAAGTCAGGTTAAAAAACACAAATCCTTCTGATCAGATGTGGACTTTCTCTGCCCATCAGTGTTCTCTGCATATATTCTTGATGTCTATGGCTGTCTGCAGCACAGAGAGAAGGAGCCTGGCTCCACCCTAAACCTTTTCTCCAGGTCACTGGGCAGTTCCCACTTTTGAAACATCTGGATCGGTGGATTTGAACTGAAATGATTCTCAAAGCGTTATTGAAATGAAGAAAAATAACCAAAAATACCCCAGCTTTAAGCTTTATTAAGTTCTAAGTGAAACATGTGATTTCTATGTTGATGAAGTCTTTATGGCTGTATCATATGCAGTAGTCCAAACGGCACCAAATCCAACAGTTTGTGAGAAACCACTCTGAGCACACACACACACACACACACACACACACACACACACACACACACACACACAGAGAGAGAGAGAGAGAGAGAGAGAGAGAGAGAGAGAGAGAGAGAGAGAGAGAGAGAGAGAGAGAGACAGAGACAGAGACAGAGACAGAGAGAGATGCACGTTTGCTTGCATATACAAAACAGGCTTGGCTATTCACAGAAGCTGCGCACGTACGGAAAATTCAAGTAGAAAATAAGCCTCTCCATGAATGGAGAGAATCAAAAGCCACTGTATAATCTGACTCCCCTCACCTGACTCGCTTACAAATGTGACCAGAGAAAAAGGCAAAATACACACAGCAAAACATTTCAGCATAATTCCCGAATTTGTATACAGCCCCACACAGGCGACAAGCCATCTTGGTCGGCAAGCTTTGAGATAAACGTAAGTGCTTTCATCTGTCAGAGAGTTCGTGCCAAGGGAACGCAACTCTCGGACCACATCCGCTCCACACTTCTCAAGCTAGTGTAGGCAGTCAGGGACTGCCATGTATTATGCATGAGGTGATTTAGGTGTATTATGCATGAGGTGATTTAGGTGTATTATGCATGAGGTGTCCACACTGTGAAAATAAGATTATTAGGGCCTGAAAGTGGTGAATAAGTTTACTTTCTTTTCTTTTTCTTATTTCATATCCACAACAATGCATTTCTTGTGTGTTTGAAAAAAAGTGTAAAGACACAGCAACCATTTATATCATAAGCGTAACATATGAGGTCTGCTCTCTTAAGTGTTTGTTATGTATAAAGAATGATTAGATTTCATATCTGTCTGGAAACATTACAGGGTGGGGGAAGAGAGAGAGAGAGAGAGAGAGAGAGAGAGAGAGAGAGAGAGAGAGACAGAGACAGAGAGAGAGAGAGAGAGAGAGAGAGAGAGAGAGAGAGAGAGAGAGAGAGAGAGAGAGAGAGAGAGAGAGAGGAATGTACACCAAGAACATCGACGACAAGTGGAATCTGTGTGTGTACACAATTCACATCGCTAGAGGCTAAATATCACACAATTGGTCAGACAGAGTCATCTTGTAAAAACATACAGGACGAGATATTCATTATAGGAATTACGCTAATGGAACATGTGTTTCTATTCCATCATAAATAATCATCTGTTACTGCTGACAGTTTGTATTGGTGAACGGAATATGTTTTCAGTGAAGGGAGAAACACTCATAAGATTTGCCGTTAGTGTTGACGTTTTGATTAAAAACTGAAAGAAAGAAAAACAAGGAACACAGCAACAAAGAACAAATCTCATTAACCCCCACGTATGTGAATGAGTGAACGAATGACATAAAGAAGTAAGAAAGAATCAGCAAATACGTACATAGATCAACTGAATACTGCCTTGACTTCTTGCTACATTCACACTATCTGGAGTCAGGAGTGGCTTCGTTGAAAAAGCACACGATCTGAAAGTTTTTGCTCCACTAAAACTTATTTTCAGCTACTCTTTTCTATGTCTCTGTCTCTCTCCCTTCCTCTCTCTCTAAAAGAAACAGCCACAGCTCCATACCATTCTGCCATTGCCAAGCCATTTCCCACTTCTGCACACATTACACAACCAACCATACACACAATCTCGTGTGTGTGTGTGTGTGTGTGTGTGTGTGTGTGTGTGTGTGTGTGTGTGTGTGTGTGTGTGCGCGCGCGCACATGCATTCACATACACATACACAGGCACACGTGCGAGCACATGCACACACATGCACGCACACTCACGCGCGCGCGCGCGCGCGCGCACACACACACACACACAACCCACTCTTCAGCCGTCAGACCCCCAGTGCTAAGAGGTCCAGTAATTCTGGGGCTCAGTTCTCCATTCCAACGTCCAGTCCAGTCCCTCAGGGGGTAGGAGTGGGGGGGGGGGAAGTGGGGAGGAGGGTCCCTTACTGACACGGCAGAGGAGGTCATCTGACCCACAGACAGATCCCAGGGATTTCCTGACAAACCTTCTAAAATATAGTTCTACAGGGGAAGCCACTCTCGGCGAGGATACAACGCGTGATGTAACAATACGGTGTTCGCTACGAAAAAAAGATAATGCAACGATATGGATGATGATTTGCAATCATTGTTTTAAACTTTTCCCAGAGGCACGGACGATGTAACACTTGTTATATCTTGCATCAATACTGCTGTTTCGTTTAGGCCTTATCGATTGATGACTGTTGAACTCAATGAAATATTGAGGCTGTAGCTCTCCACAGATAATGCATTGTAATATTTCCGTGTTCTTCAATTCTCAGCAGCTCTAAAATAAACAGGTATCATAATTCTCTGATATTTCGCTGTCCTCTGGATAAAAAAACCCTTCTCCACCATAAGTTTTGAAGTCCAAAGGGATGATCACCTCTGTTTCATTTTCTTACCAGGACTATCGATCAGTGGCGTGTGTGTGTGTGTGTGTGGTGTGTGTGTGTGTGTGTGTGTGTGTGTGTGTGTGTGTGTGTGTGGTGTGTGTGTGTGTGTGTGTGTGTGTGTGTGTGTGTGTGTTTGTGTGTGTGTGTGTGTGTGTGTGTGTGTGTGTGTGTGTGTGTTGTGTGTGTGTGTGTGTGTGTGTGTGTGTTGTGTCTGTGTGTGTCTCTGTGTGTCTGTGTGTGTGCACGTGCACACGCGCACACGCGCACTCACGCACGTGTGTGTGTGTGTGTGTGTGTGTGTGTGTGTGTGTGTGTGATAGAGAGAGCGACAGAGCAAAGAGAGAGAGAGAGAGAGAGAGAGAGAGAGAGAGAGAGAGAGAGAGAGAGAGATGCACGTTTGCTTGCATATATACACAGGCCTGACTTCACAGAAGCTGCCCACGTACGGGAAACTGAAGTGGAAAATAAACCTCTCCATAAATGGAGAGAAGAAAAAGCCTCTGTATAATCTGACTACCCTCACCTGACTCACTTACAAATGTGACGAGAGAAAAAGAAAAATACACACAGCAAAACATTTCAGCATAATTCCCGAACTTGTATACAGCTCCACACAGGCGACAAGACATCTTAGTCGGCAAGCTTTGAGATAAACGCAAGTGCTTTCATCTGTCAGAGAGTGCGTGCCAAGGGA
>JADBJO010016433.1:12500-25000 GCA_016801955.1 Conus betulinus | reverse complement strand
GTGTGTGTGTGTGTGTGTGTGTGTGTGCGTGTATGTGTGAGCGTGAGTATCTGTGTGTGTGTGTGTGTGTGTGTGTGTGTGTGTGTGTGTGTGTGTGTGTGTGAGTGAGTGAGTGAGTGGGTGTGTGTGTGTGTGTGTGTGTGTGTGTGTGTGTGTGTGTGTGTGAGAGAGAGAGAGAGAGAGAGAGAGAGAGAGAGAGAGAGAGAGAGAGAGAGAGAGAGAGAGAGAGAGCGTGCGTACGATTAATTTTCACTGTTTGTGGGCCTGATTAATCTCCCTTGTTATTCCCGAACTCCTTTTCTCCCACTGTCACCCTTTGACCCCTACACTCTACCCCGCACCCCGACCTCCTCTCTCTCTGTGTCTCCTAGTTCTACTATCTTGTTATCTCCTTCCCGTCTCTCTCTCTCTCTCTCTCTCTCTCTCTCTCCTAGTTCTACTATCTTGTTATCTCCTTCCCGTCTCTCTCTCTCTCTCTCTCTCTCTCTCTCTCTCTCTCTCTCTCTCTCTCTCTCTCTCTCTCTCTCTCTCTCTCGTAGTCTCGATGACTTAGATGGGGGAAGATTTTGAAACTCAGTTCCCCCTCTCATTGCTGACTCCTTGACTTTTCTATATAACCTTTGTATAGATAAATGTTATTTTCCAAATATTCTCAAGCAAGCTAAGATAATACCAATCTACAAATCTGGCGATATAAAACGGATCCTTCTAATTACAGACCCATTTCACTTATTTCTGTTCTCTCTCAAACCATTAGAAAAACATATTAACAAACATGCCATGTCTCATATCTCAAAGTACGATTTGCTTCATCCCAGCCAGTCTGGATTTAGAACTAACCACTCTTGCCACACAGCACTATCAAACCTCGTTGATCAATGGTTAATCAATATTGATGATTTGAAATTTACCGAGTTTTGTTCGTTGATTTTGCAAAAGCATTCGATGTTATAGACCACACACATTACTACTGAAAAAACTGGTACTTTACAAATTCTCTGATAACGCCCTTTTACTAATAAAATCGTTTCTTACTGACCGTCAGCATACAGTCTTCTTACGTAACAAGCAGTCCATTTTTTTTACGACAAAAATACGGTGTACCACAAGGATCAGTTCTTGGTCCACTTCTTTTTCTACTCTACGTAAACGATCTACCCTTACACATAAAAGGTTCCTGCGAGCTTTTCGCGGATGACACGTCTGTTCATTCTAACCACTCTAACCTCTATCAGTTATCCGTTAAAATGCAAGCAGAGAATGTTGACCAATTAGTTAATTAGACTAAGCTCAATCACATGTCTATAACGTCGCGGCAAAAAAGACAAAACATAACTTCTGTAATGCCCTCTATATACATAGGTGTAAACCAGCTTGAAGAAGTCATACCCCCATAAAGTTCTGGGAGTCACCTTAGATCATAATCTCACCTGGGCACCCCATATTACTTGCTTAAGCAAACGCGTGTCACAAAAAAGTATTCCAGCTGACAAAAAAATAAAAAATTTTCTTGATATAAAACGCACGTAAGCACTTTTACCATGCATATATTCAATCATTTTATTGATTATGCCTCTACTCTTTATGATTCGTGTAGTGCAAACTCACTGAAACCTCTAGCCAGTGTTAATAAACGAGCCCTCAAGGCTATACTTTTAAAATCATCTTCATTAACCTATCTCAAGACTATATCAAACTAAACATTCTTCCTTTGTCACTCAAACTTCAATACAACAAAGCAATAATGATGTACAGAATTATGAATGGTTACGCACCTCCTACTCTAAACCGCTAAATTCCTCTCAATCAGTCACGTTACACTAATAATATACTTATCCGTCGACCAAGAACTGATCTTTTCAAAAACTAGTCTTATCTACTCCGGCGGAACACTTTGGAATTCCCTACCAACAACATTAAAGAAAAGGGGAGCATTAATTCTTTTAAGACAGCCTATAAAAAATTCCTATTTAAAAAAATGTATCATTTTAAACAACTTTTGCATAAATCCTTATTCATAAACTAAATCATTTCACGTTTATTTCAAATGTGAATAGAAGATTACAAACCAATTATTAAAAGTATATATTTGTATTCGTCTATGCCTTAATTACTTTATGAGTATGTGGGTGCGTGTAAAAGTGGAGGGGGTAAACGGCACTATATTTACCATACATTGATAACTCCCTCCATACCTTCCCTGCTTCACTTACGCCCCTCCCCCTCCATTTCCCCATCGCAATTCCTCCCCCTTTATTTTCCACTTCCCCCTCTGCCCCCCCCCTCTCTCCCTTTCCAACCTCCACCCCCCCCCCAATGCATTTATAGTATTGTTAGTTCTCATAATTTGTCAATGATATTGACTTCAGTTGTATATAGCAAATTAATTAATTAATTGGTTATTCTGTACATATTTTGTGTGTGTGTATGTGTCCCCAGGACTGGGTGGGAAAAAAGTATTTATATACTTATCCTATTATCCTGGTAAAATAAAATTTCGTTTCGTTTTCGTTTCTCTCTCTCCTAGTTCTACTATGTTGTTATCTCCTTCCCGTCTCTCTCTCTCTCTCTCTCTTGTTTATCTCCTCTTTCTACTATCTTCGTTATCTCCTCCCCCCCTCTCTCTCTCTCTCTCTCCTAGTTCTACTATCTTGTTATCTCTTGTTATCTCTCCTCTCTTCCTCGTCTCTCTCTCTCTCTCTCGCCGTCTCTCTCTCCCAGTTCTACTATGTTGTTATCTCCTTCCCGTCTCTCTCTCTCTCTCTCTCTCTCTCTCTCATCTCATTCCTTCTCCTAGTTCTACTATCTTTCATCTCCTTCCTCTCTCTCTCTCTCTCTCCCCTTGTTCCACTATCTTGTTATCTCCTTCCGTCTCTCTCTCTCTCTCCCTCTCTCTCTTTCTCTCCTAGTTCTACTATCTTGTTATCTCCTTTCCCGTCCCTCCCTCTATCTCTCTCCTAGTTCTACTATCTTGTTATCTCCTTCCCGTCTCTCCCTCTATCCTCTCCTAGTTCTACTATCTTGTTATCTCCTTCCCGGATCTCTCTCATCTCTCTCTCCCTCTCTTTCTCTCCTAATTCTACTATCTGTTATCTCCTTCCCGTCTCTCCCTCTATCTCTCCTAGTTCTACTATCTTATTATCTCCTTCCCGTCTCTCTGTCTCTGTCTCTCTCTCTCTTCTTTCTCTCCTAGTTCTACTATTTTGCTATCTCCTTCCCGTCTCTCTCCTCTCTCTCTTTCTCTCCTAGTTCTACTATCTTGTTTATCTCTCTCTTCCGTCCCTTCTCCGTCTCTCCTCCTCTCTCTCTCTCTCTCTCTCTCTCTCTCTCGTCTCTCTCTCTCTCTCGTTGCACTGTTCTGCTGGGCTAACCATCAATTACTGTCCTCTACTATTGGTGTGATTTGTTTTCTTTCCGGAGAAGATGTTTCGCAATCGTCCTCAACATCTCCCAGCCCCTGTCGACCGTGTAACGACACGTACACATGAATTCCGACATTTTTCCCAACCAATCGCTAGTAAGCTTACAGAATTCCGCCAACAATGTAGCCCGACATAGTTGTACATTTCTTGTATCATTTTGTCAATGAAGGACCACGAAAAATGTAGACGAAATTGAAACAGGCTAGTTTCGAATACAGCTTTTTCCGTTTAAATTCATTTCATATACAAGCAAGATAATAATGTGTTTGGGGAATGAGAGATCATAAAGGAACTTTTTAAAATTACGTACAGCCAGCATGTTTCTTTTTCTTCTTTTCACCCCGAATTAAAAATAGTAACATTCTCCCATTGGTAGGAAAAAGCGTAGGTATTTCTCATCGTGAAAACAAAGCGCCAAAAGCCACACAACACAAAACAACGAATAGTAACTAAGCAGTCTTCTGTGCCGTTTGAAATACAATAGAATATTAATTACAACGGCGGTGTTTACAATATCTAATTTACGTGACAGTGTGAAAGGTTGATGTGCACTACCGTGTGAACTGAGCAGAGGAGATTTCAATGGCTTTCACACGATGGCCCAAACAGGGAATACAACAGGGTCCCCGCTTCGATTGGGATTCATCTGAGAGAGAGGAGAGCGAGAGAGAGAGAGAGAGAGAGAGAGAGAAGGTGAGAGAGAGAGAGGGAGGAGAGAGAGAGAGAGAGAGAGGAACGAGAGAGAAAGAGAAACGTAGAGAGAGAAGAGAGAGAGAGAGAGAGGAAGAGATAGGAGAAGGTAGAGAGAGAGAGAGAGAGACAGAACGAGAGAGAGACAGACAGACAGAATGAGAGAGATAGGGAGCAGGGGTATATATATATATATATATATATATATATATGTGTGTGTGTGTGTTGTGTGTGTGTGGTGTGTGTGTGTGTGTGAGTGCTTTGTCACAGAACTCGCCTGTTAGTTGTGGAACATCGCCGTCTGTCTGTCTGTGTGTCTTTCTCTCTCTTCTCTCTCTCGGTCTCAATCTATGTCTGTGTCTGTCTGTCTGTCTCTCTGTGTAATCACACACACACCACAGCACAGCGTACATAGCCATATCAACAGTTTCAGGGGGAGACACCGTTCCACGTTTGCCGGAGATCGGCTTCACGCTGAAAGGAAACTCCGGCGGCCAGAGGTTGAAGAGAGAGTGGGCCCAACACACAAAACAAGGTTGGGAGCGCTCTGCGCTCTGTGGTCTGGCTGGCGCGGGGATCGAGCGGGCAGAGCGCCATTCACGGAGCGCGACAGGACGGAAGCGCGAGCGCGCCGCGCGCCGGGCGGGGACGCACACCCCGAAGAACGAGCTGGCGAAAACCAGGAGAGAGAGCGAGTAGAGAGGTAGCGCGGCGACAGAGAAGAAAGGTACAGCGCGAACCCCTCCCGCGGGAGAGGAGACAGCGCGCGAGAGGGCGAGGATAAAACAAGAGCCGGAGGCAGACCGCGCTGAGAGCAAGGAGCGCAGAGCGCTGAGAGAGCGAACAGAGATGAGAGGAAATCGCGCACTCTCCAGCCTACCGAGATCAATAGAGGGGCTTGGAAGGGAGAGACAGGAAGAAGAGCTCGCGAGAGCTCAGTTCTCGGTCTAATCTATCGGGCTAGAGATCTCGCTTCTCGAAGAGGCGATCCCACAGGCAGCCTCTCCCGCTAGTGAGCGAGACGAGATCGAGAGCAAAGAGCGCACCCCCTACGCGCGCGCACCCGCCGTCGCTAGGCGCTAGCGACCCCTTAGAACGCGCATAAGGATCGAGACAGCCCGGAGATACGCTAGACAGCGCAGAGGCTAGGAGCGCGGCGCGCAAAACGGAGAGAGCGCGGAGCCAAAGAGAGCCCGATATAAAGCTATAAAACGGGAGCGCTCCAGCTCTCCCCCTCCAGATTTCTCTAGCTCGAAGGCTCGCGGGAGGGGCCGAAACCAGCCCGAGCTCTTCTAAAAACGGCGATATAGAAAGAGATAGCTCTCCAAGAGGTAAATCCCGCGCGGAAACTACAGCGAGGATCTCGATAGCGAGCAGCGAGCGGGGCGCGGAAGAAAGCCCGCGGCTCTTCGAGGGACTACACCATGCGAGCGCTCTCTATCTCTCGCGCGGACTCCAATTAGGGTCCCTCCCTCGCTCCCCCGCTCCCGCTTGCTCTCGTCGCGCCTCGCTCGGGCTCTTCCGCCCTGCCCTCGCGGGTCTCTGGCGCACACCCTTGCTCGCTCTCCACATAGTGCCCTCCCGCTCTCCCCCTTCCCCAGCTTCTCTCGCTCGGAGCAGCGCTCTGTCGCGGCCTCCCTCCCCGCGCCTCTTCTCAACCCTGCTCGCGCGCTCTCTCGCTCGCTCGTCTCTCTCCAATAGTTACATTCCCTCACGCGCTCCCCCGGTACCGCGGGCTCGGCGATTGCCGTCTCGTCTGGTCTCGGCCGCCCCCACGCGGCGGCGCCACCCGCTCTCGCTCAGCGCGCTCTCTCTCCAATAGCGCCCGCCCCGATAGGACCTCACGCGCTCCCCGCTACAGAGGCGCGCTCGCGACCGCTCTCTGGTAGGCGCCTCACCGCCCGGCGGCGGCGCCAACCTTCTCCGCGACTCGCTCGTTATCTCTCTCTCGACAAGAGGGCCACGCCCTCTCTCCCCCCCACGCGGGCTCGCGAGGCCGAATCTCTCGGTCGCCTTCCGACCTCCCTCGCTCGGGATTTCCAACTTCTCTTCTCTCCACTCAAGAGTTCCCTCCGCGCTATAACCCGCCCGATGGGCGCGCGAGCATGCTTAGACGAGGGAAGCTCTTCCTCCCGACCCGAGATAGCGGTACACCACCCTTCATCGCCTCTCTCTCGCGCCAATAGTTCCACGACCTCTCTCCCCTCCCGCTTTTCTCCGGAGCTTCCTCTCTCTGTCTTTCCTCCCCTCCCTCTCTAGCCTCCACCGCTCTCTCTCTCTATCTCGCAATAGTTACTCGCCTCTCTCCCAGTAGCCCGCCTTTTCTCCGCCGCTCATCGCTCTCTCCGTTCCGAGGGGGGCAGCCCTCCCTCTTCTCCACCCTTCTTCTCTCTCTCTCTCTCCTGATGAGCCAATAGTTCCAAAGCCCGTCGAGACCCATCCGAAAGCTTTCTCTCTCGCTCTCTCTCTCTCTCTCTCTCTCTTCGAGCCCTCTCTCTCCTCCTCCCTATATCCTACTCCCATCTCTCTCTCTAGCTCCCTCCTCTCTCTCTTCTCTCTCCCCTCTCTCTCCTCCTCACCGTACATTCCTCTCTCTATCCGTCCCTCCTCCTTCCTTTTCTATCCCTCTCTCCCCCTCTCTCGCCTGTCTTCCCTCTCTTCTCTCTCTCTCTATCTCTCCTCTTTCCTCCCCACCTTCTCTCTTCTATCTCCCTCCCCTCCCTCACCCGATCACCTCTCTTTTCCTCTCTCTTCACTCTCTCCCATATCCTCCCTCTACCTTCCACCTCTCTCTCTCTCTCATCCAACTCTGCTCTCCTCTCACTCTCTCTCTCTGTCTTTCTGTCTGCCTGCCTGTCTGTCTCTGTACTTGGCCAAGTCTCCAAAGGCTGAAGGCGTTTGAAATACAGTACCCATTTTGCCCCAACGTCTTGTGACTAACATGCACGAGTCATGTAACACGACTTGTCGGCTGAAAGATGACGCGCGAGGCGGGGGTGAAATGGAGCGGGGAGGGCGAGAGTGAAGACATACCACTGGGGGGGGGGGGGGGGGGGGGGGGGGCTGTCTGTTTAGCTCGGTGGGAAGAAAGCTTCGGGTCACGATTAGGCGTCAAGAGTTCGATTCCCATGTCTCTCCACACACACACACACACACACACACACACAGACACACACACACACACACTCACACACACACACACACATGTGTGACTGTGTGCATGCATGAGTGTGTGTACGTGCATGCGTGCGTACGTGCGTGTGTGTGTGTGTGTGTGTGTGTGTGTGTGTGTGTGTGTGTGTGTGTGTGTGTGTGTGTAAATGTGTGTGTGTGTGTGTGTGTGTGTGTGTGTGTGTGTGTGTGTGTGTGTGTGTGTGTGTGTGTGTGTCCGCGCACGCGTGCACGTGTGGTCATGCGCGCGCGGGTATGTGTGTATGTGTGACTGTGTGCATGCATGCGTGTGTGTACATGCATGCGTGCGTACGTGCGCGCGCGCGCGCGCGCGCGCGTGTGTGTGTGTGTGTGTGTGTAAATGTGTGTGTGTGTGTGTGTGTGTGTGTGTGTGTGTGTGTGTGTGTGTGTGTCCGCGCACGCGTGCACGTGTGGTCATGCGCGCGGGTATGTGTGTATGTGTGTGTATGCGTGTGTGTGTGTGTGTGTGTGTGTGTGTGTGTGTGTGTGTGTGTGTGTGTGTGTGTGTGTGGTGCGCGCGCTCACTCGCGCTCAAGATTCTATTTTGCGTTTTTTAAGGCTTCCCCCTTCCTCAGAATCCTGCGGGATTTTGATCACGTTATACAAGTTAAGAGCAATGCCTTGTCTTTTGTCATCTACCCTCTTTCCTTTTCTTATTTCATTTCTTGCTTTTGTGGGCCGACACGGCCATCATGATGATGTGTATCGTCACCAGGTTTAAATCAGGAGAATAAACAATCACTCCTTTTTTTTTTTACAACCCCAGTTTATTTCTACCCCCTGTTGTATCTATCATAATCTCATTATCGAGCATGCACTTTTACTTTCGCTGTTTGTGTGCTTCTCGTTCTTGCATGCGAGACCTCGACTGGTCTGTAACTTCCCAGCATGCTTTGGGCGCAATTATGGATTGAGCGGAAGCGAGCCTCCACGCATCAATGTATACAAGTGTCCACAATACAATCATCCAGTTCCTCTCTAAAATACTGTTGTTCATCGTGTTTATTGCAAGAACTTTGTTTGTCCCCGAGTTCGCATACAATCCCCTGCAAACCATTACGTAGTCATAGCCTTAGACACTACATTGGCGACGAGGAACTATCGATCGATTCCACGCAAGGCCAAACTCCACAGGTAAAATCATGTCGAGCATGCCCACGTTTCCCCCGTTTATTGTGCATACAGATGAACAATCGGCTGGTCCCCGCTGGAAGAAGTGGATTGATAGGTTTGAAAACCTCCTCTGTGCAATGGACATTGACACTGACAAAAAGAAGAAGGCAATGCTTCTCCATTACATATGGGAAGAGGCATATGACATTTTTGACAGTTTCACAGATGAACAGAAGGGGATTGGGGCAGTCAGACAGACAGATGATGGGAACGTACCAGACGAGTACAACGTAGCCAAGACGTCCCTCACGAACTACTTCACCCCTAAGCGGAACACATCATATGAGGTCTTCAAATTCAGGCAAGCAATACAGAATGAGGGTGAATCACTGGACTCCTTCCACACCAGACTGCGCTCCCTGGCAGCCACATGTGACACAGACAGGGAGATCCTCTCCCAAATTCTTCAAGGATGCTCCTCTTCCAGAGTGAGGAGGAAGGCCCTGAAGGATGACATGACCCTCGCCAACGTGCTAGCAGAAGCCCGTACCTCAGAACTGTCTGACGCTCGAGCAGCAGAAATTGAACAGGTCTGTAGCAGTGGCGCATCATCAGTGAACGCCATCAAGCGAGGGTCAGGCAGATACAGCACGATTAGACCCCACTCTTCCAGAAATCACCAACAGGGAGCTTACGGTGATCACACAGAAATATTCAAGACATGGCAGAGGTGGGCGAAACGACACCAAAGGATCCAGGGGACAACCCACTGGTGGTGGTGGCCACCGCCAACGATGCAGATACTGCGGTGGCGATCTACCACATTTCAGCACATGCCCAGCCAGAGGCAAGGAGTGCAGCGCTTGCCACAAAATTGGACGCTTCGCCAGAGTCTGCGAATCTAAGGCGAGAGTTTAGGCACCTGCAGTTTACCCCAGTAGAAGAACAGGAGGACAGCGCATCAGCTGGATCTAGTGAAGAAGTTTTACCCTGAACTCACAAAGCAAAGCCAGTCCCATGGTCAGTGCAGAACTCTTTCAGACCCCAGTCAAATTTCTAGTAGACACCGGCGCCACAGTCAACATCATCAACACAGACACCTTTGCAAAGGTGTGCCCCAAGGTCACCCTCCACCACCCCTCTCCTTTGATCTATCCCTACGGATCCAAGACCCCCCTGGCCGTG
This sequence comes from Conus betulinus, assembly GCA_016801955.1. Lineage (NCBI taxonomy): Eukaryota > Metazoa > Mollusca > Gastropoda > Neogastropoda > Conidae > Conus > Conus betulinus. Next base: position 15,398 of record JADBJO010016433.1, on the reverse strand, counting down.
AAAGGACATTTCACAACAGACATTCGCTTCAAGCACATGACCAAGCCAGTGACCTTTTACGTTGTTGACATTGACAAGACCAAGGCCATCAACATACTTAGCGCTTCAACTGCCCAGGCCATGAACATGATCCAGTTTTCGTTCACAGTCTCCACAGCAAAAGTGCCGCCAGTGGCCGAGAAATACAACACACTCTTTGATAGTGACCTCGGAAAGATCAAAGACATCATCATCAAGCTCCACATCGATGAGAACATTGCTCCGGTAGCCCAGAGACACAGGCGAATACCCTTCCATGTCCGCAGAGATGTAGAAGAAGAGCTCGACAGGCTTGAAGAAATGGACATCATTGAGAAGGTCAACGGACCTACACCATGGGTCAGCCCGATCGTCGTCGTCCCAAAGAAATCAGGTGGGGTTCACGTGTGCGTCGACATGCGAGAAGCAAAACAAAGCCATCAAGCGAGAGAAGCACCCAATGCCTACCCTTGATGACCTCATCTCTGACCTGAATGGATCTACGGTATTCAGCAAACTAGACATGAGAAACGCATACCATCAGCTGGAATTGGATGAGTCAAGCCGCTACATACAACGTTCACCACTCATGCTGGTCTGAGACGCTACAAAAGGCTACTCTTCGGTGTGAATGCAGCCTCAGAGATCTTCCAGAACGCAATCACTGAAATTCTACATGACATTCCTGGGGTCAAGAATCTCTCAGATGACATCATCGTCCATGGCAAGACCCAAGCTGAACATGACTGCAGTCTACACGCTACGCTGCAGAGACTTAGCGAGAAGGGTGCAAGGCTCCAGAAGGACAAATGCGTCTTCTCCGTGTCAGAACTGTCATTTTTTTGGCCATGTGTTTGGAAAGAAAGGCATTCAACCTGACCCTCAGAAAATCAAGACCATCTCTGAAGCACCTGCGCCAACCAGCGTCAGCGAAGTCAGATCCTTCCTAGGAATGACACAATATGTCTCACGTTTTTGTCCCAGGCTACGCCACTCTGACGGAACCACTGAGAGTTCTTACGCAGAAGAAGACCATGTGGCAATGGGGACAGGAACAACAGCACGCTTTCAGCAAGCTGAAACAATGCCTCATGAGCACCAAAGTGATGGCATACTTCGACCCTGCAGAGCCCTCAAAGATCCTGGTCGATGCTAGCCCAGTTGGTCTCGGCGCCATCCTGACCCAGAATGGAAATGTAATCAGCTACGCCAGTCGCGCCCTGACGCCAACAGAACAGCGCTACTCTCAAACAGAGAAGGAGATGCTAGCTGTGGTCTATGGGGTGGAGCATTTCCACCTTTACATCTTCGGCGCTCGCTTCACCGTGGTGACTGACCACAAGCCCCTGCTAGGCATGATCAACAGCCAAAGCCTGCCACTGCCCGCGTCGAACGCTGGCGCCTTCGCCTCATGCCCTATGAAATGACTCTCATATACACCCCAGGAAGAGATGACCTGAACCCTGCTGACTTCATCAGCCGTCACCCGCAGTCTACACCCCAACGTGAGAATGCCGGTGAGGAGTATGTCCGATACATCATCAAGCATGCTGTCCCAAAGTCCATGACTCAAGTTGAAGTGAGGACGGCCACACAAAGCGACAGAACTCTCCAAAAGGTCATGACAGCCATCCAGACCGGAAAATGGCACGATAGTGATGTCAGCGACTATTCCAAGATCAGCGATGAACTGTCTGCACACGACGGCCTCGTACTCAGAGGACACAGACTGGTCATCCCCTCAAGCCTGCAGGACAGGGTTATCAACATCGCCCACCAGTCTCACCAAGGCATCGTAAAAACTAAAACAATGCATCCGGGAGAAAGTCTGGTTTCCCGGGATCGACCGACTCGTTGAAGAGACCGTCAAGGCTTGCCTCCCTTGCCAAGCCTCATACCCTGGTCCCCAAATCCCGAGAACCCATCATCCCTACCCCTCTCCCATCCCAGCCATGGAGCTCACTGGCCATTGACTTCGCAGGTCCTTTCCCTTCCGGAGAGTACCTGCTGGTCGTCATCGATGAACGCAGCCGCTTCCCTGAAGTGGAAATTGTTCCCTCCACTTCAGCTTCCACAGTCCTACCACGGCTGGAGACAATCTTCTCCCGCCAAGGACTCCCCCAGAGAGTGAAGACGGACAACGGCCCACCCTTCAACGGACATGAATTCCAGTCTTTTGCCGACGACTTTGGCTTCCCACCACCAGAGGATAACCCCGCTCTGGGCCTGAGGCGAACGGCACCGCCGAACGCTTCATGGCCTCCCTCAATAAGAACATCCGGGCATCAGCGGCAGCCGGTCTCAACTGGAAACGGGAACTACAGACATTCCTGAGGATCTACAGGGCCACACCCCATTCCTGCACTGGCCTATCCCCATTCGAAGCCCTCACTGGCCGGAAGATGAACTTTGGCCTCCCTCAAACCCCATCTACCCCCACCCGTGCCCCACCAGAAGCCCTCATCGTCCAGAACGACGAGACGAAGAAGCTGAAGATGAAAGCTTATGCTGACCAACGCCGCCACACCAACCCGTCAACACTGCAGCCAGGAGACCACGTCCTGGTACGCCAGCCGAAGAAGACATAGCTCACCACACACCTATTCCCCTCATCCGTACATGGTGACTGAGAAGAAAGGCAGCATGGTCACTGCAAAACGGGGCAACACTATCATTGTGCGGAACTCTTCCTATTTCAAGCCCATCCAGGGCTTGCTTCCAGAGTTCCCCGAAGAAGAGAGGAGGAAGAAGATGAACTGTATTCTGAAATGCTCACACCTACCCAGAACCTGGCCCCCACCCAGACGCCTATAACAGCCCAGGCGTCTGCACCAGCCCAGACGCCTATAACACAGCCCAGACGCCTGCACCAGCCCAGAC
>JADBJO010016433.1:0-7500 GCA_016801955.1 Conus betulinus | reverse complement strand
GAGAGAAACGTGGGGGGGGGGGGGGGGGAGAACAGAGAAAGAGAGAGAGACAGAGAGAGAGACTGAGACAGGGAGGGAACGAGCGAGAGAGACAGAGAGAGAGAGAGAGACTGACAGTCAGACAGGCAGACAGACACACAGAGTGACAGAGACACAGAGAGATAAGAGACAGAGATGTAAATAGAGAGATAGAGAGAGCGACACATAGAGAGAGAGACAAAGACAGAGAGACAGAGACAGAGAGAGAGAGAGAGAGAGAGAGAGAGAATGAGAGAGAGAAAGGAAGAGACACACAGAGAGTTAGAGAAGAGAGAGAGAGAGAGAGAACTAGAGACAGAGGGAGGGAGAGAGAGACAGAGACAGAGAAGAGAGAGAGAGAGAGAGAGAGAGAGAGAGGGGGGGGGAGATGCGAAATATGTCTATTCTTTTACAGAATCATGCAGGGTGAATAACAAAACAAAGTATGATTTCATTCTTCCTAGTTCTGCTGCACAACCACGCAGTTTTCTGTTCAATTCTATATCTATGCTAAATACTAATTCTGACCTAAAGCCAAAAGTAATTGTTGAATACCTGTTTATACCAATTCTGACCTAAAGCCAAAATCACTTGTGTAATACCTGTTTACACCAATTCTACTCAGTAACGCAAGCACATACGATGTTTTCAAGTTGCTATGTTCTAACCAAACTGTGTCGCAAGGAGTATACATGTGATCGTGTGAATCGTGCCACGTTACACTCTGTGACTCTGCAAAAAAAGACTTGGCAAACTTAAAATACATTGAAATCTCCGATGATCCCAAAGAAAAGCAAACCTAGTGGAATTCAAGCACCAAAGAATATGTCTTCATGGCTTCTTGCCGTTACTGCCCAGATCATTGACCATTTTATAAGTTTTCAACGGCAGTCTACTCTCGCCCATCCGCGGTAATCTATGTGAGAATGAACTCCCCTGTTGCAGGCTGGAGAGACATGTCGGGCGAAACGGGTGTTGTGGCTCTGTCAGGGCCCTGGTACTATCTGGACAGACAGAAATCAAAGTACCAGCTTCCCAGAATGACCTTGACCAAACAGTTGCTCGCTTTGGCCATTTGTTCGGGGCACGCCGCAACTAACGCTCAGGACTATAAGAACGCAGATAAAAACTCCGTCATGATTGCCCTGCTAATCAGAAGAACACCCGAAAAGCCGGTAAAGAAAAAGAAACATCCGAAGGGCTGCTGGGGAGCACCCAGAGAAGCACTGTCTTCACCTGCCTTTTTGAGCAGTCCTGTACCACCCTTGGAGGCCTGCGCTGTGTTGACGATGGGTACAGGCACGCGCAGGACACTCCTTTAAGATATCAAGGGACATAACTGCTCCTGAACAGAGGTAAATCAGACTACAGGATGCAACTCATAACAGCCTTAAAGTAGCATCCCCATGGGTGTACCAGCCCGTATTTCATGACTGCAGAGCCCACCGGCGAAAAACACCACCCTCCACACAAAAAAAAATATAGGGATGGTCTTTTTTGAGCGTATGCAAGTATGAAGTCAACTCATATTTTAGATATAAAATAGTTGCTGTTTTCTCTGTTTCATTCCATTAAAAATGACATATGCATAAAAATAAGGTGCTGACATTTTTCGTAAATACTTGGAAACCAGTTCAATATTGATTCGGTGCTGAATACCAGTGTTGTGATGGCTGGTTCAGCCAGTGCTAGTTCTAAGGGAGGACACCAAACCAAACAAATCATCAGTCAATATCAAGTGCATAGGAAACCAAGGATCCATCAAAGGTCAATACAATTATGGTCCCTGGTGAAAAAAAACAGGGAAACAGATTCTTATAAAACATGTTCATGATCATCGCTAACCCTTGTAGAAAAAATTCACTGTGTGTGTTGGACATGAAGCGGATTTTAAACAGAAAGAAGCAGAATGAAAGATGAGGTTGTTTACACTTGTGTGTGTGTGTGTGTGTGTGTGTGTGTGTGTGTGTGTGTGTGTGTGTGTGTGTGTTGTGTGTGTGTGTTGTCTCTCTTTTTCTTTTTAAGCACTAAAATACATTCACCACAGTACATGATAAGCCCGATTCGGTCATTTTCGTTAGATCGGTAATCACCTTCAGGTCAGTTCCTCTATTGAAATATCAGATAGCCGCTCCAGTCAGACTCCATAGACTTTTCCACTGACTTGAAATACACGGCTGATTTTGCCTTTTCCACGTCATTGAGACTACAGGCTGATTTGCCCTACAGATGAGTGATTCTTTACTACACGTCTGATTGATTCTGATTCTTACAGGCTGATTTGCCTACAGAGATGACAATGATTCTTTACTACAGGCTGATTTGCCTACAGAGATGACATGATTCTTTACTACAGGCTGATTTGCCTACAGAGATGACAGTGATTCTTTACTACAGGCTGATTTGAGGTGAGTGCCCTATAGAGATGACAGTGATTCTTTACCTACAGGCTGCTCTGAATTGTCTAGTAGACGATGATACCGTGTTTCTTTCAGCCGGTCCCATTCTCCACTTTTCCGCCCAATGCACAAGACGGAGCATTCAGCACGAACCTGGAACTCGATCTGCTCCTGATGTAGATTAGCTGCAAAGACCGCTTTAGTGAGATTGCTCCTGGTGTGGATTAGCTGCACAAGACGCTTTAGTGAGATCTGCTCACTGGTGTGGATATAGCTGCACAAGACGCTTTAGTGAGGTCTGCTCCTGGTGTCGGATTAGCTGCACAAGACGCTTGAGTGAGATCTGCTTCCTGGGCTGTGGATTAGCTGCACAAAGACGCTTGAGTGAGATCTGCTCCTGGATGTGGATAGCCTGCACAAGAGGCTTGAGTGAGATCTGCTCCTGGTGGTGGATTAGGATGCACAAGACTGCTTGAGTGAGATCTTGATCCTGTGTGGATTGTTGCACAAGACCGCATTGAGTGAGATCTGCTCCTGGTGTGGAAGTTAGCTGCCACAGGACACTTGAGTGAGGTGGTCATTTCCTGGTTTCAAAGTATACAGCGCTCACTGCGCAGCGATCGTGGGATTTGAAACACAGTTAGGATTCAGTGTCGGTAATTCAGTGCATCATGGACTCAAGGATGCAGATGCCCACTCTCCGGTACACCCACACCAGCATCCATCCATCTAGTGCTTCACACACACACCACACACACACACACCCACACCACACACAGCACACACACACACCACACACCCACACCCGTATCCATCTTTTATCTATACAATCTAATGTATATTTATCAATCTGTCCTATCTAGCCTATTGTATACTGTCCTACATCTGTCTTCTACCTATTTAATCTATCTGCTTGTGTTAGCCCCAAAAATGTATTCGTCAAATCTATTCTACCTGCTGTACCTACCATCTATCCATTCATCCATCCAATCTATCTATCTATCTGTCTGTCTATCTTTGCTATTGTACGTCCAACTGTCCAATCCAGTATCTCTCTCTGTCTCTGTACTGAAAATAAATAAGGTGTGAATTGCACCACTACGAGATGCTGCAATCCTGACACAATTGACCCGAACTACTAAAATCAACAACGCTCCGTACGTCGCCTGTGACATCTACCACATCGCCACCTTCATCCTCTTAACATCCCCTCCCCTCCCTGCCCACATCTCACCACCAACGAACTAACTCCTAAACTCCCGCCCCCACCCCCCCCGACTCCCCCCCAAGTGGGAGGGTAGTGTCACGACTGCTGTTCGCAGTTACCTGTCTGTTGTCCGATGCCTGTTTGATGGGTCCATACGATAGTTGGCCATAAGATTTCCGCCATCAATCATCTGTCATTTTTCTCCACCTGATAGTTTTTGTCTCAATCCACGTAACGCCGTTCCCCCCCTCTGGGAGGATGCCGGAGTTTGGTACTTCACCTTTCTCCTTCCTTCCCTCACCGGATGGCCCGACGGTCTGGCTGGAGGTGTGGACAACTTTTTTTTTTATTTTTTCTTCCTTTTTGCACCTGAAACTCTGAAGCCCGACTCTGACGCGATCAAGCTAAGTGAATTTCGTTATTTTATTTGTCTCTGGTCTCACCTGAAGGAACCCATACGAGGTCGAAACGCGTTGTGTTTGTCTGTGGACTCGTTTTTGTCCCACGTTTCTCCTGTGTGGTTCGCTGACATTTATTTAAGATTTTCAATTTAGATTTTCCGCCATGCAGTCCGTCTCACTTTGCAACTAGATTTTTTTTTGGGGGGGTGGTTGCCACCCTATGAATAGCAACTACAGGACGCCGACCTTCTCTGCGTCAGTTTGCCGTCGACACTCTCTCTCATTCCTCATACTCTCTCCTGTTTGGTGCCTGTTGCGGTGCGTGCAGTGCGTGCCAACGCGTGCGCAGCGCGCGCGCGCAGCGCAGCGCGTGATGCTGTTGTGTGTGTGTGTGCGTATGGTGTTGTGTGTGGTGTGTGTGTGCTACCCGTTTGTGTGTGGCCCCCGGTGGCTGTGTTGTGTGCGTAGCGTTGCGTGCGTGCGTGCGTTCGTTCGGTCTTTATGTTTAAAATGTCCTAATCCACTTTAGCGTGATACTTAGGACAAAAACAAAGAGACCACACTAATAGGTACAACAAAAAACACACAAGAGGAGCGTGTGTGTCGTGTGTGTTGTGTAGGTGTGTGTGTGTTGTGATGTGATTGTTTGTGTGTGTGTAGTGTGTGGTGTGCGTACGGGTGTGGTGTGTGTGTGTGTGTGTGTGGGTGTGTGTTTGTGTGTGTAGTGTGTGTGGTTATGGGTGTTGGGGTGTTGTTTTTAAAAATCCTTTTACAATGGTATTGAATGTGGATGTTAGTGTTGTATGCTAATCTCTGAATGAATAGTCTATTTATCATTAATGAGTGATACCATTAAGTGTGTGTATGTGTTTGGTTTAGGTTGTGTTGTGTGTGTGTGTGTGTGTGTGTGTGTGTGTGTGTGCGTGAGATGGCGACACCCCCCCCCCCCCCCCAACCCCCCGATCTGTGTGGTAGGTTGATTGTGGTTGTATTGTGTTGTGGCTTGTGTGTGTGGTGTGTGGTAGTGTGTGTGTGTCCGGTGTGATGTGCGGCGCCGACCCGTGCATGCATGCATGCATGAAGAGTGTGGGTGCCTGTGTGTGTCCCGTCCCGTGTGTGTGTGCCGTGTGCCGCCCGTGTGTGTGAAGTCCCTCCGGTGTGCGTATGTGCGATGTGTCGTTTGTTGTTGAGTGCGCGCCACGGCGCGCGCGCGTGTGTGTGTGTATGGGTGTGAGTGTGAGTGCACGGGGGCACGAGACGACTAGTGTGTGGTGGTGGGTGTGTTGTGGGTGGTGGTGTGTGTGTGTGGTGGGATGTGTGTTGCATGGATGGTGTGTGGCGATGCGGACGACGGACGCGGGTCTTGTGTGTGTGTGCTGTGTGGTGTGTTGGGAAGTGTGCGGGTTGTGTGATGACGGTGTGTGGGTGGGATAGTGAGAGGCAGGGAATGGTGTGTGTATGTGCATGCATACGCATTGTTGCGTTTATAACATTACGAAGAGGGCAGGCAGATGTTCTGGACTTGAAGTGGGACCATGCAATGGTCATTCAGCAGATAACAAAGAAGATGGAGTCATGATTCTCCCGCCATACCAGAGAGCGCCGCTCCTCCAGCTCGCTGTTCCGTGTAGCAACACTGACACAGCACATCAGCCTGAACAAGAGAAATCGATGTGATCCCATGGTGGTTATCTGTGCCCGACGACAGTTAGTGAGGGTTATCGGGCGATCATCTCAAACGACGTCACATACGACATCACGGTGAGCAATGGGATTGTTGTTGTCCACGTGCAAATGAGGAGGGGTGCGGTCGGCGTTGGAATGTATCACGATTGTGTCGATAATAGAGCAGTGAAAATTTCCAACGAATGCAACCAGACGAAAAGGACACACACGGAACACAAATAACCGACACACACCTCTGTGTGTGGTGTGTGTGGAGTGGTGTGTTGTGTGTGTGTGATTAGGAACGGGACGTGAGGGTGATGAGTGCGGTGTGTGGTGGGTGATGTGTGTGGATGAGTGGAGGTGTGATGCGAGTGTGGCGTGAGGTGATCACCGTCTGCAGGAGAGCGAGAAACGGAGAGAGAGGAGAGAGAGAGAGAGAGAGAGACAGACAGACAGACGAGGCAGACACAAATCACACAAGACAGCAGGGAAGACAGGAGACAAACACAGTAAGGGGACAGGGACCGGGGCCATTTATCACGCAAGTTTATAATTCATACACAATTTTACACGACACACGGCACGCGCACGCACGAGGGGGGGCACGCACACACACACACACACACACACAGAGGAAGAGTCAACGACCCTTCTGGACTGCTTCGACGACCAACCACCACCACCACCACCCTCCATCCACCACGCTATCTCACCCTCCCTGTCTCTCACACCTGAACCCAAAACACCTCCACCCCCTCCCCTCCCCCCCCCCCCCTCCCGCGTACACCACCGTCCCTCGCAAGGCGAGGAGGTTTTGCGCTGAGCGACCTTCCAGATACTTCCGGCGGTTACGTGAATCTGCGGGAGAGGTGATATTCACGGGGGATTTTCTCGCCTCAGATAGTTTGCCAGTCCCGGGGGTGAACCATCACATAATCCGTCGCCTGGACCGCCTTGCGACATCACGTCGGTCTCATATCCACGTACCCCTCCCCAGTATGGGAACATTACCAACCTTTTGCGTTCCACCTTTCCTTTATAGATCCTGAGTTTCTGGCCAAGTGTAACTTTGGTTTGAGTTTTTTTTCTTTGAGCCAGCCAACTTCCGCACTGTCTTCACCCCTCAGTCTCTTTCCTTCTGGGTGTGGGTGTGCGTGGTGTGTGTGTGTGTGTGTGTGTGTGTGTGGTAGTTGTGTGCGTGTGGCCGGTGTGTGGGTGTTGGTATGGCGTGGTGTGAGTGGGTGTAGTGAGTGGTGAATGGGGGTTTGTTGGTGTGTGTGTGTGGTGTGTGCTGTGTGTGTCGTGTGTGTGTGTGTGTGTGGGTGTTGTGTGTGTGTGTGGTGAGTGAGGAGCGGTATGTGTGGTGTGTTTGTGATTGTGTGTGGGGTGTGTGTGTTGTGGGTGTGTGTGTGTGTGAGTGAGAGTGTGGTGTGTGTGTGAGAGCTGGGCGCGAGAGGACGGGAAGGCGATGAGGTGATGAAGCCACGATATGGTAGTATGCTTAGGGTGTAGGAAGTGATGGAGAGTGTGGAGCTGTGCAGGGCGAGCGGGAGGGGATGAGGACCCGCGCGGAGTGGGTGAGAGGTGGAGCGGGAAAAGGTAGTGTGTGGTATCGCATGAATAGTGAGTATGACTAGGGGAAAGGGGAGTGTGATGTGGGGGTGTGGTGTGGTGAGGGTGCGGGGGCGGGGTAGGTGGTGTGGAGGGTGAGGGTCAAGGGGATGACGGGGGAAGTAGAAAGAGAGAGTGTCTGGGAATAATGAAGGGTGCGGATGTTTGAATGTGAGTTGGTGTGTGTTGCGTGTGT
>JADBJO010016432.1:0-40544 GCA_016801955.1 Conus betulinus | reverse complement strand
CCTCTGTGGACAGGGGTCTGTGTGGTGTGCTGTGGTGGGTTGGTTGTGTGTTCGCATCTGTGATTTTGGTTGTGTGTGTGTGTTTTTTTGTTGTGTGTCTTGCGTCTTTTGTGTCTGTAGCTGTGTGTTCGCCATGCACACTGTTCGGCATGCGGCTAAATGGGATATGGGTGTAGGAGAGAAGATTCTGCGTTACATTTATTATGGGGGAACATTCTGTGTAATTTGTCTTTTTGTGCACAATTTTGTGCCATTATAAGAATGTTATGCTGCTGCTCAAAAAAAGCCGTTAAAATAAAGATAAATTCTACCAGTAGATGTTTTGGATCGGCAACACAGTATGACGACACGCCCCAGGATGATGGAGAATGCTATAATAAATCACATTGCGCTAGTACTTCGTTCACAAAATCAGCCACGTTTTGTTTTGCTTGATTTGTTTTTTTCAACCTTCCACCGGCTGCACCACACCTACATTGAAATATCAAGGACTCTCATCAGTCTGTAAGTCGGCCTGCGCCCCTGCTTAACAGTGAATGAATCAAGTTAGGCTACAATGGTTTAGATATGTCTATAACTATGTAAGTTTTTGTGTCTGTGATGTAGCATTGGCTACTTGAAAAATTAGCCTTGTCATCACCTGAAAAACTAAAGAACAGGTCCTTTCACTCAGAGGAAAGCACTCTTTGTCACCAAAATAGCGATATACAAAGCAAGAAGCAAACAGCTTGGAGAGTTGTGCAATGGCAGTTTGTCCGGAAATAAGTGTGCTGCATAGTGTTTTCATATATTCCCAGACGGTCATATCTTTGGTACATATAAAGAATAGGTTTCAAAGCTTTTCTGTGCATCTTCTAATCCGGAGACAAACATTTCTTGCATTCTGCATCAAGAGCCAAGAAACAGAACTGCTGGTTGAGATATGACTATGCCTTGCTTAATGATCAAATAATAGATGAGAACTGAAAACCGCGAGTTTGAAATTCCTCACTCACATGATAAACTCTTACTGTCTTGGTCAGATCGGTTTATTCTACTGCCAAATAACATGTATGGTGCAGTACTGAACCCCGAAAGCAGAAGGCATTAAAAAAAAAAATCAAAACGACATATCTCATCTACAGTAAATATCTTCTCCATCAGTCAAATGTTTGGTGGCGAAGTGCAATAGCTTGAACATGGCATTTTGCCATGGGTACCTTCCTGTGTGATATACGTAGAAGCAACAGCTCTGAAGTACCCACTGTTTAATACCTTAACTGCACAGACCTATTAGCAATGGTTTTTCACAAGGTAACAGTGTCATGTCACAAACCAAGACTGACTGAAAATGGAAACGACAGAAAATAGCACTTTTGAAAGTTTTGATGCTTACAACTGTTAGTGTTACTAGTGTTAAGGCTAGGATATGCAGGATCACAGTAGCGAATGAAAAAATCTCTGAAAATCTATCAGGGTCCATGAAACCCACCCCCGGTTGAAAATATTAAAATACAGACGCAATTTACCAGAAATCTCGCACAACCTGGCACCATTTTGGGTTTGTCTATTCATCCTTTGTGGAGAGGCTTTATGAGATACTGAAAATGGAAAACAATCCGGATTTACCGGATTAAAGATAGCCTGACTGAGAAGCACCAATATTGTCTGTTTTAGATGAGGGATTGTATTTCATACTCTGCAACAAAGAGGGGAAGGGAGGGTGGTGAGCGGGACAGCAAGATAAGTTATTCAGTGCTATGATGACATGCCAATGTTTGGAACTCAAGAGTGACTGAAAACTACATCTTAGATGGATACCCAGTATGTTCTAGTAATGAAGATATCAGGAAATGTAAATGATATAAAGAGGGCTGAATCAATAAGGGTCATATGAGCCAGTGACAAAAGGTCGTGCAAGAAATGGGAGTTGGGTACAGGAATTTCAAAACTTGAAACGGGTAAAAATTTCTGTAATTCTTGAAAGTTACATCTTTCACATGCATGAAAATAGAATGAAAAAGATAACTTGTATTATTCTTTTTCTGATGACATGAAAAAAATCAGATCACCCAGTGATAAATCAGTTGTGTTGCTGGACATGAAAAATGTCTGTAACAGTGCAGCAATGCTAGACCAAGGGTTGTGAAACTGTGGCTTTCTGGAACACTGGATGATATTACTAAGATGTTAAAAGTCAGCAGTTCTGTCAGTTTGTAAGTGAAGAATGAGGTAGAGTTTTCATGTCCGTCATCACGTCTGACACCAGCTCCTGTTTGTACATTATGGTGTATTATGTAAACATCCACTACAGCTGCTAAGGAACATAAAACAAGTAAGCCTGCTCATTTCAAAGAAAAAGTAAGCATGCACAAATAATCAGTGTATCTTTTGTTCATTTAATTCTTGAAACAATGGACAAGGGTCAGTTGTAACACTTTCCTGTATGGACATAAAAAGAATAGTGGATATTTTTTTTTTACAATAGTAAGTTAGTTATTCATTTTTTAGTCGATCAAATATGAAAAATAGAAGGGAGAACCCCTTATACAGGTGCTTTGGTGATATGAGCCACTGCAGTCCACATGTTTGCGGAAAAAAACCAGAAGTACTCATTGAACAACTTGATACTGAATTTTAAACAGATCAGTTCATAAACAATCAAGAAAGCTTTGCACAATGCTACAGTCTGACTGGCACTGACACAAAAGTTTACAAGGTTTACAAAGCAAATTGGAAAAGACAGCCTCATGGGAACTGTATCGTGTAATGTACATATATGTAGTCAAATATATCATTCAGCATAATAAATCATTATTTTTTGTTTTATCTTTAAGCGCTACAAATCATCCAGTTAGGCCATATTTTTGTTTCGTTTCTGCTTTCTCCTTATAACGTTTAATTCTCTTCCCATCCCCCTTTGCGGATTCTTTCCATTTCTTTTATTACACTTTTGTTTCTTTTCTGCTTTCTCCTTATAACATTTAATTCTCTTTCCATCTCCCTTTGTGGATTCTGTCCATTTCTTTTTATTACACTATGTGATCTCTCTCTCTCTCTCTCTCTCTCTCTCTCTCTCTCTCATGATGACATCTCAAAAAAAAAAGGGTCATTTCAAAATGTCTTCAATCACCAATTTGTGTGACGGGACATTAAATTATGATGTGTGTGTGTGTGTGTGTGTGTGTGTGTGTGTGTGTGTGTGTGTGTGTGTGTGTGTGTTCTGTGGTGGGGGTGGGAGTGGCTTATGGATGGACTGAAAAATTACTCCAGGAGTTTCAGCTGAATGAGATATTTAAAAAAGATAATGATAATGATAACAACACAGAACGCCTTGAATCTGATTTCAAATTAAAACTGTATTTTTTAGACTTGATCAGTCATTCTAGTAGTAATAGCAGTTAACTTATATCAAACTCTTACTTTTCACTCAACTTTATGCATTATATGATATAACATCTTTCATTAAATGATACATTTGAACAACACAATGCTAGAATTTTAGGGAAATATTCACAACCGACTGTGAGTTTACAATATTGAAGTAACTGACCATTGATACGCCCCTCTATCACACGGTCCACAACGTCATAAAGCATAAGAACAACCAAAACCTAATTTGTATCGCTTGTGATTGGGTTTACTTTTTTACACGTAAAAACGTAAGTGTCAGATGTGATTTCTGGCATTTCCTCAGTGGGGACAGTAGTAACAGCAGAACTGACGGAAATTCAAATGAAGTGATGGGAAACGAAGCCGCCTACGTAACGGTTGGCACTTTCGTGTTCAGCAGTGTTTCGCACATATCTTGAAGGCAGTTAACGTCACCACGAGGCCAATCAGAAATGGTTTTCATTATATTTTGCGCATGTGTGATTCTAAGTGTCAGTTGTGTCGAGGTAAACATTGGTGGCTGTGAATAACGTTTACTGATTCTTCGCCTTTCTGACATCGTCTGCTCCTGGTTTTGTGTCCATTGAAGAACACGTGACCCGGCGAACGGATACAAATTGCAGATGGCTGAAACAAGCAGTGCGGTATATTTTTATCCCCCAAAGGTCGTGGTGTCGATCGGACATGAGCCCAGTGCACGGTAAATTTGTTCTGTTTTTGAAAAATTATGCTGACAAACTGCTAAATCAGTGGATTTACTGTGTCAATGACACACCTCAGTTTGAAAAATACGAAACGTTGGATCGGACCCAGTAAAATAGAAAGCAGTAGCGAGATGTTAAAAAGGGCATGTCTCCGGGACATGACGAAACACATCCGACCAAGTATTCTTTTGGATTCGACTCAGACTTCACTAAAGAGCAAGTGAATATGGCTTCAGGATAAAAACGTTGACGAAAATGTAGTGTTATCATTTCATGTGTTCAAGTTTTCGTTACGATTCTGCAAGGGCTGTAGGGACATGTTGTTTGCGGTATATTGGCGGATGTCCCATTTCAGCATGGCCGATTTTGGCTGTTTTTTTTCAAATAAAAATCAGTTGTATCGACACGATCCAGTATATCTCCATGATATTGTGGCAGTTATCTCTTTAAAGATACAAGCAACAAAAATACACCCAAAGTGGGGGAAAAATGTTTTGGATAGTTTGCTTCTCCAATCAAACACTCAAGGGTATGCCACCATGACGTTTTGTCACTGACTCATATGGTATGTCATAATGCTGGCTTTTCTGTAGTAAAACGGAACACATGTCACGATCCTTAACCCAAACCATGTGGCTACTTCGCATGCAATAAAGGTTCTTAGCAATGACAACTGTATTTGTGTGTGATTCAACAATAGTATTGTTTGGTAGTCACTTGCTGTGATTGGCCAGCACTGAGGTACTTGATTGTTGCACTCAAACTAGTCAAAGCATCCAGGCTGAAGAACAGATGACTTCAGAAAAACCTCTGAAACAGGCTGGGGTCCAGGGGCTGCCTCAGCCCCAGTAGGGTGTCCAAGGGGGCGAAGCTTCCTCTGTGTGTGTGTGTGTGTGTGTGTGTGTGTGTGTGTGTGTGTGTGTGTGTATGTGTGTGTGTGCGTGTGTGCGTGTGCGCACACACACACCTTACATGTTACATCAGCTTATATGTCAGTGTCAAGTTACATATATCCTTAATGACATCCTCAAACCCACACATAATGACATACATTTAACAAGAACGCATTATCATTAAGGAATTAGCAAGGACTTTAATCAGTGTCAAGTACATCAATCCTTAGTGGCATCGTCAAACCCACACGACATGTACACAAACAAGAAAGCATTACCACTAGGGAATTAGCAACAACTTTGGTAACTCAACTGTCCCACTCTAACAGTAACATCCTAGCACAGAAGAGGAGAAAAAAAAAAAAGAAAAAACTTCTATACAAGCTTGTCTTGTCAAAGCCAAACAGGTAATAGGCATCAGCAGCTTGAATTTGTATCAATGTTGTTTCACTTTTAAAACAGGATTTTACTGGCTATAACCAGGTAATGTTTCTTCTTCTTCGCCAGCATAGAGGGCCCACAATCAAACTTGATTATTCTGGCATTCTATTAAAACTAAAGTAAGCTGATTTCACACAATCTACTAATCATAGTTGAATGTCCTGACTTCAGATAAGTATTTGACAAAAAAAAAAAAAAAAAAAAAAGCTTACCTGATCAAAAATCAGAAAAAGAACAAACAAAAAAAAACCCTGTAACACAAAACAAAAACAAACAAACAAAAAACTACTAGTAAATGGTGCAAAACAAAACAAAACAAAAAAAAATCCAAATAAAACATCTGAAAAAGTCATAACTTCTTTCAGTAACAACAAAATTTGACCCTTAAAAATAGCAAAAATGTACCGAGAAGTATACATGTATGTCATTCATAATTCACTTTCTCTTTTCCTCTTTTTTACTGGTCATTTTCGGATGGTGACCGAAAGATAATGTGACATAAGTTGTCGCATTCCACTGTACCGCCACCTATTAGCTTAAAATATTCTAAGTGCACTTTAAGTGTAACCAAATGAGCTGAACTACATAAAACTTAACAGACATATGTGTGCTTAATCTACGACTTGCACATTCAGAAGAAACTGAACAAAAATAGCATGAGCCATCTGGCCTGCAGGAAGATTGCAGAACTGTAAGTTACCATGGGTGATTAGGAATCATGAATAATTCATGAGATTGTGAAAAAAAAACACTTTCAGAAGAATGCCCAAGGGGCACATTGA
The DNA here is from genome assembly GCA_016801955.1 of Conus betulinus. Classification (NCBI taxonomy): domain Eukaryota; kingdom Metazoa; phylum Mollusca; class Gastropoda; order Neogastropoda; family Conidae; genus Conus; species Conus betulinus. Next base: position 34,352 of record JADBJO010016432.1, on the reverse strand, counting down.
CAAATGCCTACACAAGCAGCATACTGTGCTAAGTTGTGGCTGCATGCTAAGTTGTGTGGTTGTAATCTTAAAATTGTATCCCTAATCAAAGTCTCTTGAATCAATGAATGGCATACAATGGTTGCTTCCTTGTGATTTTTTTTAATCCAATAAAAATATTCAAAAATATTTACATTCTTCTTAGGTCTGTCAACAACTAAATAAGAACATGGTAAATGAATTCATAAAGATTAACAACCACATAAAACTCCCACAGTAATAATCTAAAACTTAACAAGTATTTTTTTTTCTAATTTACTTCCTTCTTCACCATTAAAACTATTTTGTTTTAATTCATTTACAGCATTTATGCTTTAACTGGGTCTTAGTCTAACACTTTACAGCTTTTTTTTTTTTGGTCAAGTTCGCAATTTGTTAAATTTTTGTGAATAACTTCATTTTTTTCACAGAAAACTTACATTTCTCACAACCTTACAGCCCAAATATGAAGTATTGATGACTTTCTTGTCAATATGTCATGAGTAGATGGGTGCTGTACAGCAATTAATTTCAACGAAAAATCTAGTTTCTGTTTCAAAAAAGCTACTTTCTGTTTCACAGGAACAAACTACTTTATGTTCGATATGTTTTAAAACTGCTCTCTTGGTCTCTACCAAACTTTCCCACTCAAATATGGGCTAGAGCCTTTTAATGACAACCACAAGAATATTAGGAATATGAGTATTATGACATTCTCAGGTTGCCACCTATCTGTAAAGCTGCTATGTGATCCAGGAGTCAGTTGTTGTTTTTTTAAAGCATGACCTTACAGTTAAAAACAGACTGTGACCAAATAATCTGCAATATACTTTAGGCCTACATTTGAAATATGTGTATGTATCATATACAAGTATTTTCTTTTAAAAGCTACATAGCTCTTCATCTGGCAATATCCATATTTACCCCTATGTACTCTTCTGCGTGAAGAACGGTACATATCCCGCGGGGCGATTCCGAGTCCCGTCTATCACCACACCTCCGACGACGTTCTTTTGTATGGATTTATGTCCCTTGTCGCGATAGCTCGCTGTTACTTCCCTTTTAAAGAATAGGTCAAATCAACATGTCACAGACTGTAACTTTACGTTGCCCCACGAGTTGAACGAGACAAGTATTGCACGAAAAAAAAAAATCTGAACTTGGCCTGCACTGTTTGACTATGCAACACATGCACATGTTCTGAAAGTTTCAAGTTCAGAATGCGTGCATGTGCCATCAGGTTTCTGTACTGTGTACGAGAAGACTAGCTTTGCTTGCTCAAGCTTTTTTTCTTCCCTAATCACTTGCACAATTGCTGGTCAAGTTCTGTTTCTATAGTCATATGATAATTGTGGGGGGAAGGGAGTCTGTTTCCACTAGTGACTAAAGTTGCAGCGACATTAATACAATGGGTTTTTCTTGTATTAGTGATTAAGTAAATCAATCCTTCCTCTTGCCTAGCGTTGGACAGTACGACCGGAGCCAGTAATGTTAAGATGGCGGTTTCTTACTTCCTGCTTCACTTTTTAATTTAGAGCGCGATATCTACCACATATACTTACCTATCACTTCAGATCACTACGTTCACAAAGCTCTAATGTGTAGAACTGCTCTTCTTGAACAACAATATTATGTGATGACCGTTTCAGTTAAACATAGATTGTCGAACAACTCTCCGTTACGCAGGGAACACCGCCATGTGATACTAATATGCAAATTAGATGCTTGCTGGTTTTTTCCAGTGTTTTTAAGCTTAAGCATATTTCTCACTTTTCAATGCAATAAAAATATTTATACTGTAATAATATGAAATGGGCGTTAGTTATAACAAAATATAAGTACGCAGAGAGAATCGCTTATGCTATATCGAGACTCGAGATTGAAGCCTAAAGGTCTGGCTGACCTTCACCTCTTCAGAAGTCCCAGTCCATGCTGCAAAATGCTGTCTGCTGTGAGAAACATTACAAGGTCTGTTTAAAACTGTTGGTAATTTTTCAGTAACTACGACACAAGCAGCGCTCCATTGTTTTAACTGTTGCACTGCTGACAGATTTTTTGTTAAATTTTTAACACAAACTCTTTTGGAAGTTGAATGCATGAAATTAGAGGACAAACCTGAAACTTGTGCTGTGAAGTACGAGCTTGTTCTCGTGCTCTTGAACTTCGTGTTCAATTCTCATCGCCCTAGACGTTGTCGAGGTCATAGACAGTAATCGCTTCTGCAGCAATGGTCGACGAGTACAAAGAGGTGGCAGGAAAATTTCCATTCAAATCCGCGTGTAAGTTACGTACGCAAATCATTACCATGTGCTAGAGTGCGAGCACGCACGCACGCACGCACGCGCACACACCACACACACACACACATACACACACACACACAGATAGAAAATTTATTTCCCGTTTGCTTCATTTTATATCAAAGACCAAATGATCGAAGAGGTAACATCTCAGTATTGGAGGTTACTATTGTCTGTAGAGAGACAGCGCTATGCTTGAATTTTGGGGCTATTATAACAAAAAGCAAGAGAAAAGAAGGGGGGGGGGGGGGGGGGGGGGGGGGGGGGGTAAGTGGTTAAGTGAAGGTGGGGGGGGGGGAAAAGAAAAGATTGAAGCATTAACTTGTCAATACCGAATCTAACTGTCAATACCAGCAGTCAGCTTTCACTGAGGTTGACACCATCAGGAATTGGTTTCCAGGTGGATAAGTAGAGAATTTCCAGCAGAAGATTTAGTCGTCATGGACAGTAGAGCAGTGGTTGTTTTAGCCATACTAAGATCTTTACAAAAACTCACCATTTAATGTATTATAGTGTGGTATAGTCAGTCAGGAATGATCCAGAATGTAGTTTATGCAGGCAGCAATGATAAGCAATAGACAACACTAACTGATTATCATCATAAATTGTGTACTTGTTGCCAAGAGTTGCTACAGGAAGAGGATGAGTAACATCCACTTACCAAACTACCTACGCACAGACAGATTTTATTAGCAGTGATTGAGGTAACATTGACTGAAGTTTTTTGAAGTTGCATTGCCAAGTCTTTAATAAGCCAGTCCTCGAGATTATAAAGCAGTTTGGTATGTTTTACTTACTTGGTTGCTCAGCTCAGTGAGACAGAGTGTACTTCATCAAGTACAGGTTACAATACCAGTATCATTTGAAAATGTTTCATTCAGAAATAAAGAAAAAATGAAACTAATGTGAGTTAACAGTTCCACTTTCCCAGTGTGATTTTTTCAGTCCACTGAATGCTTGTAATGTCAGTCATTTACTCACAAAATTGATCTTGTATCAGTCTTGATTTTTCAACCTGAACTGGTTGGTTTGTGCTGAACTCTAGGAACTGGGTCTTTTTAGATTTGGTAGCCTCGTTTTTAAGCAGCGTCAAGCAAGCACAGGGCTGAGATTTAATAGTGACCAAAGAGTCGGTGATGTTAAAAGAACACATCAAGTGTATTCAGTTTATGGTTCCAGTCACTGGGGTGTCAGCCTAAACAATTCCCTGACTGGTAGAGGCTACCCATACTCCAAAGAATGAGAAGGAAAGAGCTTGAATGCCAGCAGACTGCAGGTATCAGTACTTGGCCTAGTGGAGTGTGTTGTGCTTGCGCAAAGCCTGGTCCTTAGACATATTATTTACAGAGTCTGGCGCATGCAACATAGTACACGCACACTTGAGTGAATCCAGTTACTGGTCATGTCTCAATGAATCTGACATGCTAGAGAGCAGCAACATTGTGCCTCTGCAATGAGTTATTCGAGACTTGATTTTCCAATATCTTTGCCTCCTCATTGCCCTGCCCCCTCATACCTCCTCTCTCTCTCTCTCTTGCCATACCTCTTCTCTCTTTCTCTCTCTCTCTCTCTCTCTCATCTCTCTCTCTCTCTCTTACTCACTCGCTCTCTGTCTTTGCACAAGCTAATTTGAACAGCCAGATGTGCTGCCTTTTCTGAGCAATATTTCCAAATCTTCTGCCAAGAAAAAAGAAAACAGAAGAATTAAAGAATCCAATCAAAGAATAAAAGGATGAGAAAGAGAGAGAGAGAGAGAGAGAGAAAAAGTGATTGACAGGCTATAGAAGAGATGGGAACAATGGAGGACAGAACATGGCATGGCCAAAAAGAAAAAAAAGTACAGTTTAAATAAAGTAGGAGTACATTTTCGTATATCAAAAAGGTTGAATGTACTGAAAATTGTGGGGTTTCCACAACTCCCTAGGTTAGGAAACCAGATAAGATCTTTGGTCTTGCTTGCTAAATCTCAGTACTGTAAGCATCATTTGTAGACACTATGATGTAGTTGAGAGTTCAGTGTTAATAGCAGTTTCCAATTATAAGTCCATTGTCTTTAACTGTAGAAGTAGGTAGCGATATGATTAGTGATGGATCATCTGTGGGCACTGTACACTGCAGACTTAGCTGTATAGTTTGAACTTTTATTTTTGATGATATACTGGAATCGTCAGCTTCAGATGACTGTCGTACAGATGGATTCTCCTGTGATTATATTTTGCACCGTTGGTGCCAGTGTCAGAGAATGGTCGTAGTGACATTAAAGAACTGTTGCTTTTTTCAGGCCTTCTTGTCTGGAGTACATGAAAGAATTATGACTGTGTATCACTTACTACTGAGGGAGCTCCACAGAATATCTGTTAATGTATTCTTTTGCTTCTTTTGACTGGCATTGGCTTTTCTTTTTTCATTGTTGTCTGCAGTTGTTGTTTTTTTAAAACTAAACTATTTGAGCAGCAATGCAAATTATTGATAAAACTTGCATTTTCATTTGTACTTCTTTTGAGGGACTGTTTTATTGAGCAACACCATTTATTTCATTTGAAAGTTTTCTGTTTGAAAACTTTGACATCATCTGTTTGAAACTCTTAATCCATGCTTTTTCATCATCTTTGTTTTAAAACCAAATTTATTGTGTTCATTGTAATAGATTGAATCAAAGGATTCTCACCAACAAAAAGTAACAACAAGAATCAATGTGCATTGTGTTTTGTTGTTGTCATTTTTTTTTATTCCAGGCTTTCAGTATATTGTGTTTGTGTTATTCATAGCTTTCTCTTTTTCTCTCTCTCTCTCTTTTTTTTCCTTTCCTTTCCTTTCCCTTTCTATTCTGTTCATGTTGTGTATAGTTCAGCTGACTGCAAATAGCCAATTGAGGGCCCTTCCTCCTACATTGTGTTTGTGATCATTTTATTTAGAAAAGATTTAATCCAAGCTTGAATTGCATGATAGAGTTGTTTTTTTTTTTAATGGAAAATCTCTATTGCAGTTTCCTGAAGCCGGGCTCGATTGCACCAGTCGCTGCCCAGCTGAAGCACACGTTGCCTGATCTTTCCATATGATTACAATGCTTTGGAGCCATACATTTCGGCGGATATCATGAAGCTTCACCATCAGAAGCACCATGCCACCTATGTCAACAACCTTAATGTTGCTGAAGAAAAGTTGGCTGAAGCAATGGCTACAGGTATGTGTCATGAATAGAAATTGAACAAACTATGTGTGTAATGTTCCTTTATATTAGAAGCCCAGAGTTCATATATATAAACAAAATGGTAAAGACCAGCAAACCAGAAAAATGAGTATCGTTGTTTCAGGGAAATATTTTTCAAATTAGTCTGTTGCAGGTGTACATTATGCACTTCCATGCACACACACTATACTCTCTCTCTCTCTCTCTCTCTTGGGTCACGTGACGTGAGCAGAAGCAACAGGGCGCACACTCATTGATCTGCAATATATTTGACAATTTCCTTCCAAAAACATGCCAGTTTTCTGGACTACCAGTAGCTGTGGAGACGACCCTGAACGCCCTGCTAATGGATAAGAACATCACAAGTTGGAAAGTTGCAGGAGAAAGTGAAAATACTGTGGTTGTTTTGCGCCTCAAGCCGGCCACTTTCCAAATGTCAACAAGCATGGCGGGATCCTGTCCTGAACCGCAATACACAGGTTCAGTATTACAGGAAGAAACCTCCCAGCCAGATCCAGCGTGACCAGCAAAGAGCCCGACAGCAGCAAGAGAGGCAGGCAAGTGGTCAACGTGAGGTAGCCACTGTAACTGTTTTTGAACACTCCATCTTTGATCGATGCAAGACTTGAAAACCTGTGTGCACATGACCCAGAAACGGAACATGCTGTGGTTTACACACTCGAGTCATGCGGTTAGCTTGGATGATCCAGTAAGATCGGAGAATACCTTGCGCCTGAACGACAGTGCTGAAACTGGACGTACATGTGTGTACATCAGTAGCTCTGTCCTCTCTCTCCACCAGCTGACATGAACATCGAGCTGGTCTATGAAAACCTCGTGGCAGGTTTCAGTACAAGTGTCGTTAAAAGTTATGTTGCCACTCTGACTGAAAAATATGTCCAGAGACGCTTGAGAGACAAGAGCAGAAACAAGTTATTCAGAAAAGTCACTCTTGATCATTCCAGTGGATCAGACATATTACTCTGTGAATCAGACAATCTGGTGTTGGAAGTTCCGTGTATGCCAGATGACATGATTGTTCATTCTGGTTTGTAAAGCAAGATGACAGACACATGATGACAGAAGAGCGGACAAAACTGGTCAGTCTCCGCCGAGGAAAACGTGTCAGCAGAACACAACATGCTGACATCCAGGCATGTGCTGCACGGACGCTGGAGACACTACATGGCCTGACCCTGTTCTACCTGGGATGGCAGCCTGGGCTCAAGACTCACGCCTCAGACGGAATCATTGTAACCAGTGCCTTACCAGTGACATGAAATATGTCAGAACTGTGTTTGGAAAAAGGACAAGTTTGTCATAGTTTCCATGTCAGATGAACATGTACCGAGTTTTATTTCTTCCATGGTGATCAAATTGAATTGCTAAGGAAGCTGTACTGCTTTAAAGCAATAAATCATTTCTTTCTCTCTCTCTCTCTCTCTCTCTCTCTCTCTCAGTCTCACACACACACTCGCACTCTCTCTCTCTCTCTTGCTTAAACAAACACACACACACACACACACACACACACACACTCACACACACACACACACACACACACACACACACACACACTCACACACACTGAGCAAAGTGTGCCCTTTTCATGTTCCCCAAAGTATTCAAACAACCAGATTGAAAGGTTGATTTGGGTCTTTCAAGAACACAGTACACATTTGCAGTTTTCATGTACACTTGCTTGAAATAACTTAATAAGATTTCCATTGGTTGTACTTCCGTATATGGTATGGGATTTTAAAGAATACGATCAAGTTTCTTTATATCTATCCTAATGCACACAGTATGTATGTATGTACACATGTAGTTTATTTAACTAGTAAGGTAGAGGCCAGAATGGACATGAAAAAGTCCAGCGATTCAGCTGTTGTGCATTCGACTCTGAAATTGTCATTGGAAAAATTACTGTTCCCTTATACTCAAGTCTGCTGTTTGAAGATGTTGGCAAGTTTATGCATTGAATCAGTTAACAATATTTTCTGTCCCTTCACTAGTGTTGCTAGTCTTGTTTTATGGCACTTGTGGCCAGTTATCTGTCACGCATGATACATACATGATTTTAGGGTCAGGAGGTAGGGTTTTCTACTTACTGGCAGATACTCACCAAAACTAAATCCACCATTTATTTTTCTTTTTTTTACCAAAATGCAAATTGAGAAAAATCAACTTTGACATGGGCATATTATCAAAGTGGCATTTAGCTTTTTATTCATATATATAAAGCTGGTCTTTGTTAATTTCAGCCTTTGCTTGTTTCCACCATTGGCTATGAATATGAATTGCTTGATCATCCGTCAAACTGACTCTTTCTGCAAGATAGGAGGATGGGAATAGATAGATGAAAAGGTGGATGAAGACTTCTTTAGAACGTTCATATGAAAATTAACGATGCTGGACATTGTGTTCTGCTGCCTTTGCCAGTGTGCAGTGGCGTTTGGTTCTTTTGAATGCATGGATCTAAATAGCTTTTCCAGATCGTCAAAACGGAAAAAACAAGACAAAGTGTGTAACTGAATGCAACACTTGAAATGCTCTCTCTCTCTCTCTCTGTCTCTCCTTTCTCTGTCTCTCATTGTCTCTGTTTCTTGTCTCTCTGAGAGTAAAAAATGATGGAATACTCTCTCTCTCTCTCTGTCTCTCTATCTCTCTCTCTCTCCATGGGTATGAGTAAAGGGAAAGAGAACTTGTTTGTGTGACTTCTGTATTGCGTGTATTACCATGCATTGCCAACAGTTCCCATGTGCAGGCTTTTGTATAAGCATCTTGTGCATGAAATTGATTTGAATTGGAGAGAGGCCATATTTTGCATTTAACGTATTTTCTTTAGCTAAAGGTGGGTAGTGCCCAACACCCCACTTGGGGCATAGTGAGTCCTGAACCTAACCATATTCCATCTATTCTTGTCTTTAATTCCACCCCTTGAGAGAGCAACAACTTAAATAACTAACATTTTGAAAATATAGATATTATGCGGTGGTCAGCAAGTATAATTGTGCCGTTTTCTTTTCCATATTAGACTGACTTTCATGAAGTCATATACCTTTGGATGTGTCTTAGAAAATGGTTTTAGAAGGAAAAGGCATTATGAGTATGCATTTGAATCATCGTTCATTTCAGGTGATGTCCAGACAGTGATTTCACTACAGCCAGCGCTGAAATTCAATGGAGGGGGCCACATTAACCACGACATTTTCTGGAAGGTCCTCTCCCCCAAGGGAGGTGGAGAGCCTACAGGTGACCGAAGGGACAGATCAAACAAGATTATGGTTCTTTCGAGAACATGAAGAAGGAATTGACAGCGGCAACAGTTGCTATTCAAGGCTCTGGCTGGGGTTGGCTTGGCTACAATCCAGTGTCAGGTCGATTGCGAATTGCTACCTGCGCCAATCAGGATCCTCTGCAGGCAACCACAGGTGAGAAATTGATGAGTGGTATACCTGACAGATGTAATGGCCAAGAGATCAGTGTAGACATTTCTCTGGCACCTCATATTTTTTTCCATGAGATTTTTTTTTTTTTTTTTTAAGTCTGTATTCACAGAACACTCACGCAGGCACGCATGCACGCGCTATGCAGATGCATGCCTTCACACACACGCATACTCGCATGCTCATATGCATATGTGCGCAGGCACACACATACACATGCATAAACTCTATCCCAATGCAGTCAGTGTTCATATTCATGTATTTTGGTATTTGCGTGCACTTCACTGTTGTTTCTTGACTCGTATATTTGTTGTCCTGTTTGTTTTCCTGGAGAAAAGAGAAATCATAGTGCTGCTTTGACCATTCGTTCTAAGTTCATAGCATGTGGTTAACCAGAGCTTCAGATTTTTTTCAAACATCATGGGACTTGTGTCTCCGAGCAGCTCAAAATGAGGGGACATTAAGCAAAGATGGGATAAACTACAGTGCCTCTACACTCTCAGGCAGTTTTAACTCCATCACCCTGCCAGTTTGCTCTGATTATACATTTTATCTCGTGGACATTTTGTGCATTTAAACTATCAAAATGTGTGTGTGTGTGTGTGTGTGCAAATGTTCGTGTGAATCAGTCTGCATTTTGTTTATAATGTTTTTTCACTCAAAAGATGTGACTATATGCATCTGTGTGTGTGTGTGTGTGTGTTTTCACTCAAAATGTGTAACTGTATGCATAAGTATGTGTATGAGTGCATTTCAGTGTGTCACTGTAATAATGTACACGCCAGTGAATAAGTGTGTGTGTGTGTGTGTGTGTGTGTGAATGAGAGGCAGAGAGAGAGAGGGGGATATATGAACATTGCTTATGTATGAATAAAAGTTTAATATCATCATGTTTTTTTGTTTAAAGTATAATGTGATTTCCTTAGAAAAATCATGTTCAAGCTCTTTTGACAGGTTTGTGATTCTGCCACTTTCCCTTTTGCCTTCAGTAGCATTTTTCTGACTGTGATTGCATAGTACAATGAATGCAGCATATAGAGAGCCAACATTGGCAGGAAAGCAAAGGGACGCTACTTTATTTTTCGTAGGGTCCTGTGGACAGGTCTTGTCACTTGTTTGGGTACTAAATCAATTGGCAGATGACCTTTCACATCTCAGAATGAACTGTACTGGCATGGACATGCACAATTTGTCGACTTTTGCTGGTCCATATGATACAGAGAGGGACCGATTTCCACCTCAGCACTTTAGCAACAAACATGCGACATCTTGGTATAAGACACGTCATTTCTAAATTTAACACGAGAAATGGCAGTCTGAAGCCGTGGGTTAACATGTGTGTTTGGGAATGATTTGTGCTAATGTATTTCAATAAAAAGCCTCACTTTGCTGTGTTTCCAGGTCTGATTCCACTGTTTGGAATTGATGTGTGGGAACACGCCTACTACCTCCAGTACAAGAACGTCAGGCCAGACTATGTGAATGCCATTTATAATATTGTCAACTGGGATGAGGTGGCTCAGCGCTATGCTGCAGCCAAGTAGCAGACATAAAATGCTGTATTTTGTGTCGGTGATATGTAAGAACTGAAACTGGTTGAGACAGCTGTCAAAGCAATCATTTTGTTTGATCTGTTGCACTGCTTCTCTGTTTCCCTTTCTCCTCCTCTATCCTCTCGCCCCTTGTCTTTCCCACTTTTTCTTTTTCATGGAACTTTAGCTTGATGGTGAGAATGATTCCATAGCGAGTAGATTTTTTTTCTTGTCTTTTTTTTTTTTTTTTGATATGTTATCCAGAGTGGGAATTTTGAATCTAAATACTCTTAAGAAAATACACGAATCTATGTTGTTGTTCCAGCATACTGGTCTAGATACTCGCAATCATATGCGCACTCGCACACACACACATGCTCTCTCTCTGTCTCACTCTCTCATTCTCGTACAAATCCTTGTATGTGCATGCATGTGCACACCCACATGTAAATGAAAGTATGGTTTTAGCAAGTTTTGAAAAAAAAAAAAGCATTTCTAAAACTTGCATTTCAGCACACATGGAAGCATGTGCGCACATAAATACATGCATACACAAGCACGCATGCAAGCTCACAGTGCAAACTGTTTCTGCTGCTGCAACAAGCACATAAAAGTATATTTTATGTGTACTTAAACCATGTTTTGATTGGATAAAGGACCAAACTGAAACATGAAGTGAAATTTTGATTAATTATTGATAAATTGCGTTTTAGGTGGTAACAATGTACATATACATTAATTTACTAAAACGGATTTCAGAATTCTGTTATAAAAGGAGTCAGTACATCAGTATACTTTATGTTCAAATATCTCATGATTGATCTGTACGGTTTGGTTTCATTTTGGATTATTATGTGATTGATGCTGTTGACTGATATTCAGATAAGTTTGCAATGGTAAGTACTGCAGAGGAGGAAATAAAGTGTTGAGATTCTCCAAGAGCTGTGTGAAGATTTTGCTGGTTTTATTTTTCAGTTCTTTTCTTCCTCTGAATCTCGTTTATTTTTAGTCTTGGAATAATCATTACATTCATCGATCATGCAGCTCATACTAAAAGTCACTGAGACTGAATCATCTTTTAAGAAGAAAACAGAATAGTAAAGAGAAGGTAATTACCCTGGTATGCAATATTGATTTTGGCAGATACACAAGAAAATAGGCTATAGCATTCAGATTCTGAGAATCGCAGTTTGGGGGGGGGGGGGGTTTGGCTTTTTTTGGGGGGTGGGTGGGGTGGGGATGGGGGTTACAATTTTTCATTAGGTGAGATGGGAGAGGGTTATTGCCCTGAAGGGTGTGGGAAAATCTTAAAATTTTTCATGAAACTGTTTCCCCTTTCATTTCACCTTCAGTGGGGGATTTAGTTGTTAAAGCAGTGGAAACTGACGTGTTTTCCATCAGTAACAAGACCTGTGTAAGATTCTTCCCTCAGATACATCGCTGTCAGTAAATTTGGTGATGATTTCCACTGTCATGGGTGCTTTTGCTGCAAAAGTTTCAATTATGGGATTTGCTGAACATCTCGAACCCATGAGACTTTGATGCTAGATCCTACTGTATCACATTTTAACAGCCCAAGCAGTAATTTTTTAGTGCTTAAGTTGTCCAAGTTTGGCAAACTGAAACAAGCATGACATAGCCTACAAAAAATTCATGGAATATAGGCTGATAAACATCTGGGCACCATCACTGACTCTAGGAAGGTTTGATACCAAACTGAATTATTTTCTCAGCAGCATCCTTCGTTTTTCAGGTTTCATTTGTCTTTCAGGTTTCTTTTCTCTTCTTACCACCTGCAAACTTTTTCAAGTAGCACACTACCTCCCTACGAACGTTCACACATTAATTTCCATGCTTGCACACACACACACACACGCACGCACACACGCACGCTTGCACACACACACACACACACACGCACGCACGCGCGTGCATTCACTCTCTCTCTCTCTCTCTCTCTCTCTCTCCACACACACACACATACACACACATATTTTATCTCCACTTCACACACGCACACGCACACACACACACAATTTTTCCCCCATGCATGCGCACGAATATCATTCGCAAGAACACACGTACGTGAACAGACATGAGCATATATCCACATGCATACTCGTGCACATGAATGCTCACACACAGTTATATGTGCGCTTGCGCACGTGTACACAAACATGCGCGCGCGCACACACACACACACACACACACACATAGAGTTTGCGATCTCCCAACTTACATCCTTTCCCTTTCCCATTTCTTCTCATCACCTATACCCATACATTTCCTTGAGCTTTTTCTGTATTTGTTGGCTTTTAATTCGTCTATATTTAACTGGTTATGTTACCTTTCTTCTTGTTCCTCTCTCTTGTCTTTCACTTCCATTATCCCTTCCTTTCGTTCTAGCTTGATTACTGACTCGCTAACTTCATCTGTATTCATTCTACCTCTCTATCTCTCTCTATCAGACTTCCAAAATATGTTCCCCTCCAACTTTTAACCTCTCACCTCCTCCCCCCACCGCACACAGGAGATAAAACGCACACACTCACATTCACACACACGCTCAGAAAGTCATGAGCGTGTAGGCCTATATGCATCCACATACTTTAGGGTATGCACATGTTGACGCTCGCACCAACGCACGCACATACGCTTACGCACAGGCATGCGCTGATTTTTTTAATTCAACGGCTACAAACCCGTTAAAGCTGTAAAAAATATATATCTTTTACACCACTTCCAAATTGGGAACTGAAGTAAGCAAGTTTTGATATTAATTATCTCGCATTAAATACTAGTTCAAGTCCTTGGCAACAATGGCTAAATCTCATATGTCTGAAAAATACCTCATTGACCTGAAAGTTTCCACAGACGGTTCAGTAAGTGAGGACGGCAGTGCAGGTGCCGGTTTTGTAATGCTAATCTAAAAGTACTAAAGTCGTACAACTTCGGAAAGGGCTACTCAATATTTACAGCTGAATTAATTGCATTGGTCATGGCATTACAGCATATAATCAGTATACCATGGTTCTTTTCAGCATCTTGTATTGTGTTGATTCAAAATCAGTATTAAATGCAATTAGTAACGATTCATACAAAGAAAGAAATGAGACGATTTTTTTTTAGATAAAGTATCATATTCATTGTCTAATAATGAAGGGTTCTTATGTCAAGTTTTGTTGGGTTCCCCACTTACTGTCGAAATAAACGAACTGGCAGATAAAAGCGCAAAACTAGGTGCCCGTAATGTAAGTGATACTATCTCATTATCAGTTCCATTATCGGTAAATGAACTGTGCAATAAAAATTGAAAGAGTAGTATATTTGAATTTTAGAAATAGTGCTCAAACTGGTCATTTTAAAACCTTTCTTTCTGGACCAGGGCATATTAATTATTAGGTTATTACATAGGATGAGGCTCGATGCTTCGAAAACAAAATATTCTAAAAATGTTCAGTGTGTGTGTGTGTGTGTGTGTGTGTGTGCAGTTTTATTTCCATCCACACTTTCTTTTTAACTGTCAGATTCTGAATATGTTATATTTTGACAAGCAATGCATTCTAGACAATATATTATCTGCTGATTCTGTATTACACAATCAGTTACTTAAAGTGTATCGCACTGGTCGATGTATATTGAATAGTCCTGTAGGCTTTTATTATAATTTGGTTTTAAATTCTATGATTATTTAATATTTGTAATGCAATGTAGTATACTTGTATATGCATAGGTAGGAATGTGTGTGTGTGTGTGTGTGTGTGTGTGTGTGTGTGTGTGTGCGTGCGTGCGTGCGCGCGCGCACGCAAGTGCCCACGCGTATCTTAGCTTTTCATTTTATTTCAAATTACTCTATCTATTTAGCTATTTAATTTTCCCCGTGTAATATCATAAATTATGGTGAAAACACGTTAAATAAAAGATTCATTCATTCATTCATACAGGCATGCGCGCACGTCTGCAAACGCACAAACTGTTTCTTCCTGTTACCGACACTTTCCTCCCATTGCATTTGATTTTTGCTCAGCTTCCATTTCACATGCCATCTAAAGACTGTTCCCCTCCGTAATTCAGTTTATCTCATCCCTGTATATATACTCTTGTTTTTCTACTCTGCCTGGACGTTGACAGCGTTTTCATTTGCATTTTCATCCCAGTCAGTATTATATTCATCATCGTTATTTCTATTTTAACCGGAAATCATGATTTTGATCATGATCTCTTTATTATTGTTGTCGTTGTTATTTTTATTACTGATCAATAAGTGCCGCGCGCCATCTGAAAATTCATTCCCCACAAGTTATCACACACACACACACACATGCACGCACGCACACACACACACACACACACACACATACACACACACACACACCATGGACGCGCGCACACACACACACACACACACACACGAGTGGTGACATTCACAAACACGCGCGCGCGCACACACATTTATGCCCATATACAAAGGCATGCACACAGATATGAATGCACACATGTGCATACGCATTCAAGCAGGAGCATGGTCACACAAGACCACAGATTACACATGCATGCATATGCACGCACACACACACACACATACACTCTGGCATCACACACACGGGCCCTGAGCCATTGCCCACCCACCAACGCGCATACACATACACCCGCACGTGCTCACACACGCAAACACAAACATAATTATAATGATGATAGGCCTAGTGGCGAAGACAACGTTAACTAGGTACTGAAGGTCTGACCACCGCACTGGGTAAATACGCTGGTCAGATATCTGCTGAGTCGTAGTCATTTGACCTTCGTCTTAAGCCATTAATTAATTTATCAGTCAGCTGTAAATCCAGAGCAGTGTGGTTGGAAACTTAGCAGATGAGGATGTGTATGGACCAGTCCGCGCGTAGTGACACCATCTTAAATGTAACTGAAACTTGAAATTGACAATGGGCTTTATGTCCAGAAACATTTGTTTTTCATTTTGACCAGTTTGACTTTCTTTCCCCGGTGGTGTGATGAACTTTTGCTTTTTGATTTCCTTTTCTTCTTCAAGATCTTCTTTTTGAATCTATGACCAAAGGTTTGTGAAACACTCTTTCCTTTATTGATGGAGAAAAGAAAAGACAACTCCATTGTTCGCCCCCCCCCCCCCCCCCCCCCCCCCCCCCCCCCCCCCCCAAATCTCCTCACCAATCCCACTTGCGAACACAATAAAAGAAAAAGAATAAGTGGGGTTTTAAAAGTAATGGGTTTGGTTAGGGTTAAAGCTGAGGTAATACATTCAAGAGTGAAGGATCTTGTAGTTCCCCCCCCCCCCCCCCCGGTGGATCGGAGTTCCGTTTCTTCATCTGTTTCTGCAGTTATGCCGAAGACATGTCATACACTGATACAGACAAAAACATCAGTTTTGATCATACCCATACTATGCGTCGTTTTACAATGACTCAGATTAGCAACGTCGTACTCACAACACTGGTAAGTTTAAGTAAAGGTGGTCCTTCTTTCAACTTTCGTTTTTTTTTGTCAAACAATGAAACATAATTTTGTCTTCTTACCATTAGGCCAGAATAAAATCAAATACAAAGACTGTAGATTGTTTCGTCTGTGTATTTGTCTGACTTTAAAAGTTTAAAAGGCTGTGTCAGTCTTGAATAAAAGTTACTCTGTGTTAGGTTTTCTTATGGGAGCAAAAGTTACCCTACTTGTTTACTGTTTAATATAACAGGAAGCCAGTGGAAGAGTGAAATATTATCTTGTAACATAGTTTTTGCAGATACTGTTCATTCCCCGCCTCCACTCTCACAACTTACTTGCACACACACACACACACACACACACACAGATAGAAATGACTCTTAATGAGACTGGAGCTGTGGGAGTGATCAATTTCATCAGGGGCCTGAGAATACCTCTGGTGTATTTCTGGCCCACAGCAAGCAGTTTGCAGGCACAGGTTCACAGTAATGTTCACATTCACACTTGTAACTAAAAGGTTATTGTGATTTTAATTAAAGAGGCCAGCATGAACTTAAAAGTCTGAGGACAGGTTGTTCTGACTTCCTGATTTGGTGCATTCCACATTGGGAAAATCATTGGGAAAAAGTGCATTTATCACAGCAGAAATGTCACAGCAGCAAGTGTTCTGCTTCCTAGTACTCAGGTCTGCTGTTTGATGTGTGGGCAAGTTTGTTGGGATTAGGCCTTGGTGGAATTTATAGAAGATATCTAAACTAATTTTCTTCCATCCTTCCAGCAGTGTTGGCTGTATTACCAGATACAAAGATAACCATAACTCTGGCACAGAATGCCAACTTAACAATGATAATTGATAGTTTATCCTTGACAATTTCCATGGTATCAAATCCATAACTCCAAAAGACAAAAAAGTCAGTAAATGCTGGCAATTAACCAATACTTTATACCATGCACCTGTTGAGAGAGTCTATGATGGACGAGAGGTATTTTCGACCAATTGCACACCCTTTTTTGCTGTACTTTCACAATGATCTGCTCTTCACTTGCTGTGTATGGGCCCCACAGTCCATCACAGATCCCACATGGATCAACAGTAGTCAGACACTCAGCACCCAGTCCTCAATATCTGTAGTCATCTTTAACTTAGGTGAACACCATGGGCCCCCACACTGCTGCAACATACTCCAGGAATGGTCAGACAAGTGCCTCGTAGGCAGTCTCTTTTAGTGTCATGTTTGATATTTTAAGGTTCCATCAGAGAAATTCCATAGTCTTTTTTTGGCTTTCTTTGCGATGTTGATATGGATTCCCGATTTCATATTATTCTGGATGGTGGTGCAGAGATATTGCTGACATTCTCCTGGCTGTGACAGTGCATTTGGTAATTTAGTTCCATTTTCGTTTGCAGGTAAATTTTACCTTTGCCTTTTTTGCTGAGTTACCCAGGACCCAGAGACAATGAAATCATGTCATCTTGAACAATGTAAAATTTTTCTCATAAAATTTTGGGTATTTGTCAAAAATCCGTGAGCTGTCTGTCAGTTGATTTAGGAGTATGTGCATCAGCAGGGAAAAGAAAGCAGCAGCATCACTAAAAACGGTTATATACTTCTGGTGTTGCAGGTCATGAGAACCAATATTTAAAGAGAGGTGATCAGATATGGCAGTGTATTGAGTAAGGATTGTGATGACCAGGTAAGGTCTGAACTCTTGAGGACTCATAGACGTTCTGCATCATCAGAATAGAGATAAAGACAAGAGATACATAGTCAAAGTGTAAACTGTGCAGGTCATTGATAAGTGTGTTGTCAAAAGCGACACTGGGGAAAAGTTACAGTGAAACATATCTGGGGATGGGAAAATCATAGAGAACTTCTTTCTCCTGGTGGAGAGAGAGAGACCAGAACCAGGGTTCATGGTGAGCAGATAGAGGTAGGGCCTTACAGCTTCTCATGAGCAGAGAGCTACAGTGGGTATATTCACTGTCTGCTTTTGCAGAGTTGTCAGGCTCCAAAGTTGTTACCAGCATTTAAACATGGTCCAGGTCTTACTAGAGGATCTTTTGGTCTCCTTTCTAGATGATTATTTGGCTGCACATTGTATCACCAGCAAAATGCTGAAACTTGCATGCACCACTTCAAGAACATCATTTTCAACTAAAGTTTACTCAGTTCACAAATATTTTGGAAGGGTTGTCTTTTGCATTCCTTCCCACTCAAAAACATCTTTGTGCCAAATATCAATGACAGTCTGGATGGAAAAGATATTATTTTGAGTGTTCATAACATGATATATGGAGAAAGCTATGCCATTTGTAAGCTGACCAGTATTTTGACAGAAAGCGCTTGTACTAGGAGAAAGGATTAGAAGCCCACATTTCCCTTTCTCCAACTTTCTCGCTTTTCCAGACAAGTGATTCTCTGCATAGTTAATAAACAATTTTTTTTTAAAACAGAAACAAGGATAGGAGGTGGGCATAATGTAAATCAATAGGATTCTGCTAATCATTCCCCACAAACCTCGCTGACGAGTGATATAATGTATGTAATTACTACTGCGCCACAGTGGTAAATTCACTGTAGTTTGACCAGATTGCATTATGTGTTACCATTCAGTATAAATCAGTTATAAAACACCACCATGTTATAATACAAATTGATACAGGAAATGTATAGAGCCCATCAG
The DNA here is from genome assembly GCA_016801955.1 of Conus betulinus. NCBI lineage: Eukaryota > Metazoa > Mollusca > Gastropoda > Neogastropoda > Conidae > Conus > Conus betulinus. Next base: position 15,709 of record JADBJO010016432.1, on the reverse strand, counting down.
TAATTGCAAAATATGAATTTGATTATGTAGTTAGGCACCTGACTGAAGATGAGAGAGGGGTATGTCTCAACATTATGACTGGGGCATTTGCTGCCCATTTGAAGCATATCATTCTGGTGGTCAAGAAGTGAATGACACAGCCAGGCATGTGATGAATGTTTTTAATATTTTGAATATTACAAAATTGACTTCTTTTTTTTCAGAAATTGTGTTCAGTTAGAATTGTTGCTTTAAACATTCATAAGACACATTAAATGATTTTCGATGCCAACAAGGCAACAGGTATTAAACTGCCTTCTATGAAAATTGGACCATGTAATGCCATTTCTTCTAAGCAGGGATGCTGGTGTAAATAGTTCCCACAAAATATAGAACACAGACCACATACGGATTTTATCCTGCCAGTTACAGCAGCAAAGATGCAGATCATTTTGTGATTAGTCTAGCAAATGAAGTAACATGAAAGCTGCAAAACTAACAGCCATACTTGTTTCCAGTATTATAGTTACCAAGTTATAGCATTTCATAATAAATTCGTCTTTGTGACTGGAAGCAAACAAAATGAAGTGGAATCAAACTAGTTATGCAAATGAATGGGGTTGAGGTAAAAAAAAAAAAGAAAACTGAATAAAATGTTAATATGAAAGAAAAATACATGTTAATAATAATGACAGTGTGAAATGATGTTAAATATTCAAACAAGAGAAGGTTAAAGTGTGAATGCAACAAAAGAAAGGGCTTTCGATGCATTACAACTTAACAGCATATACTCTCAAGGACCAAACGTGGAGACTTCCTCCCACTGGCCTCACCCTCACCTCATCCTGCAACACTATCACCTACCACTGTGTCCTCCCTTCCTCATTTCTTTTTGATTATATGCAGAATCTTAGTCAAAATAGGTATTTCTCTTTCCTACTGTTCTGAAACAGTTGTCAGACCCTGTCTTCATGCAGCACCTGAGGGAATGGAACTCCCCTTTTTCAAACTGGAGACAAAGGCCTGCACTAAGAAATGCTACTGATGTTATATCAGTAGATTTGTCCCTTCATGCAGACAAACGCTTAGGCTGAAAGAACTTGGGTCAAGTCAGTCAGATGTAATTGTAAACCAGCTTTTTCCCTTCTTCTTCCACTGTCCTTCTGTAAGAAATGTGTGGCAGACATGGATGTGGAAAAGAAGTGTAGCTCATGAAAGGTTAACAGTTTAGATTACTGAAGATTAACAAATACCACACTACTCAAGTACAAATACTAACGTGGCATAAGTTTATGTAAGCAAGCAATCATATATTATCATTTTCATGATGCTACTAGAGACTGGAACATGGAATATGCCCTCATGTCAGCTAATGAACTATCTTTTGTTCGTTTGTTTTTCAAAACACAAAGCCAGTAAATGAGTAATGAATGTACTTTCACAACTTTTTTTTTTTTTTTTTTTTTTTTTTTTCGGTTTTCATGTTTTTAAATTAAGCAAACAATAAGATATTACACATGCGCATAAAGGGGACAGTGCACCAGGTCATATGTACATTAGCATCATTTCTGTAAGTTCTATAAACAGTTAATGGCATATGTCCAAAACAGTTTTTTTTTCAAAGAAGGAAAAACAAACAAGATATACATAGACATGTACATATGTTTAGACACAAAAAAAAAAAAAAAAAAAACCTGGGGGAAAGGGAAAAAAAAAAAGAAAAAAAAAGAGAGTTGACATCATCTTTTGCGAGATTTTACAACTTATTGCTACTCCTCTCCTACCTCACTCTCTCTCCATTTCAGAGGGAGGTTGTGAAGAAAGAAGACTGGGCATATGGAAATGTGTATTAGATGAAGATCTGAGAGAAGTGTTTTTCTAAAGAATCATTGGCCCCATAGTTTTTTTCCGTGCAGCATGAAAATGGTTTAGATTGTTGTTGACTTTAGCATTAAACAATTCGATTTTATATCTATTGCTCAATTGGCTCTGAAAAAATGAAGCATTTGGTCTACGTGTTTCGATCTTGCACTTATATCATGAAGTTTAACTAGCATAATAATGAAGTACTTTCACAACTTGAACGTTGATTAAATTGTGTGGGTGCCAGAAGCTACAAGTAAATGAAAATGGGGGAAAAAGCAATTAGTGTGTTCATTTTTTTTTTTTTCTGGAAAAGCAAAGGTGAATGAACAATGGAGGTCAAAATAAGAACAAACAACAGTTACAACAAAGCAAACAGAGAAGACAGAAAAAAGATAAAACTTTTTAACAAACAGTAGTGATGGAAAGAATTTCAAGAAGATCAAAATCATAATTATTCGTTACTGAAATGAGCTCTTGATTTCCCCATTGTATGAGAAGTTACACATCCAAGTCACAACATATGTATGGTCACACCAAGTGAAATTCATTTCATTTGTGTCGGCTCCTACTGTGTGAATGCTTCATCATTGTTTACAAAAACACACACACACACACACATAGACTATGTAGCAATTATAGGGGCAGACTTTCATAACAGAAGATAAAGGGGGGGTGGCGGGTTAAATATCTTCACCTTTCACTATTTAGGTTCCTTTGCATATATATATATATATATATATATATATATATATATATATATATATATATATATGATGCTGACAATTAAGTAGTAGGGAAAACAAGAGCAGGCTAACAATTCTTCAGTCATTATAGTAATGACTTGGCAAAGATTTGAATTTTTAGAAAAAAAAAAAATGAAGATGAAGAAAATGGGAGAAATATATTACAAATAATGAGAAACCCTTCACTACCTGCCTGAGAGAACCATTTGTAATCCCTCTCAAAGGCAGATCTATTTGTATTGCCTGCTCCTAGGCCTTTCGTCTGCTGGATCGGACTCATCAGGGAAACACAGCTGATCGTGTCTGCGCTTCTGGTGTCAAATAGAGACACACCACAGTCCATAATTCTGTGGTGTTCTCACCACCAAGGGTTCAAAAAAAAAAAAAAAAAAAAAAAAAATCCAACAGCATCCCCAAAGCAGCCAGTGAAGGATAGTAAATGGAATAAAATGAAAAGTATGGAGAGGAAAAAAGTTGCTGAAAAACTAAAACATTATGCAATCAGTATAAAATGTAGGGGACAATCTTTGAGCCTATGCTTGAGGATCCATTCAAGGATGCAAGGGAGATCAAAAGATCTGGAACAGTCTGAGTGGTCAGCTCTGCTGTTTCAATAACTCAAGCATTGTCAGTGGCTAAGAATTGTGAAGAACAACCTTTACTTGGATCTCCTAAGAGATGCAATCTGCCACTGATTGACCAATATTGTGTGTGTGTGTGTGTGTGTGTGTGTGTGTGTGTGTATCTATATATATATATATATATATATATATATATCTCAAAGGTATTCACTGCTTTCTGGTGATCTGATTAGCTCTCTGTCCGGCTCCTGTTCATGGGGTTTGCAGTTGCCATGACGTGTCAAACTGTCAACTTTGAAGCACACACATTGTTTGCACAGGGGCAAAGGCTGTGTGTAGACAGTTTTGGTTGACTCTCTGGAACAGCAGACAAGTTAGCATATTGGCCACCTGTGAGGCCAGCCTGCTGAATAGATAGTTGTCTTGTGGCATGCAGTGACGATGGTTAAATAATGTCCTGTGCAAGCAAACGAGATCCGAACAGAGGCAAATTGTGAGAAAGCAAGGCGTGATACTTATCCTACCCCCTTCTACATTGTTGCAAAACATGTATACTAATTACCCTTACTTTTTGCACATTGTTACCAGAAGGTAACAGCTGTTCTGTTTTTTTTTCGTTTTCGTTTTCAGCTTCAGGAAGAAAAATGTCGGATATATCATTATCCCCGGACGATGACAGTGATGCAGTGCAGAGTGACATCGAAATGTCACAGCAAGATGTCCAAGAAGATGGAGCACTGCAGCCACAGAACAGGTCACTGCAGGCAAATGGCGAGCCATTGCACATTGACACCAGCCTGCAAGCACAAGACCACTCGGGAACGCAACCTCTGAATGTAGAGCCATACCAGCATAACCAAACAGAGGCAGTACTGCCGCTTTCCAGAGACGGTGAAGATGAGAGGGTGAATATATACCAGACTGGATCACGATTCCAGAGGTTGTTCTTACCAACATCTTCAGAATGTTACCAGTGATCGACCGGCTGAACATGTCGCGAGTGTGCTGCAAGTGGCAAGCAGCAGCTGCCAGGCCTTCTGTTTGGCAGGTGTTTGATTATGGTGTTTTATTCACCTGCAGATTCTCCTGTGCATGAGGCAAGTAAGATCTTGGAGATTCGGTCTGCTCACCAGGAGTACTTGCATGTTGTAGAAGAGTATGGTGACAAACTTGTATGTGTTCATGTTGTTTTGTACTGTGAAGAGTCCCTCGAGGTGCTGAAGAAACTGACCAATTGTTGCAGAAATGTGAGGTACTGCTCTGTGGAAGTGTTTTAATGAAACACGTGTGAACCTGCCTAAGCTTGTTGACGTACTGGCTTTTTTCCCTGTCAAACAATGATAGCATACAGGAGCTCTGCCTCAAAAATGTCCACTTCAAAGAAGGCGAGCGCTACCTCATTGTTCCAGACGGATGTTTGCATTCGAAATGCATGCAGAAACTGAGTTTGATCAACTCGTTTACAGATGCCAATGTGTCGCAGTTAACATACTTGGTAAATTTGTCAGAGCTGACAGTTTCTCCCCACCAGTTGCGATACACCTGGCTCAGCCATCTGACAAAATCTTCTCTTCGTACACTGAATATTGTTGGAGATCTTGACCTGCTGGATGATAAGGAAGGTATCCGCTATCCTTCAGAACTAAATTGGAGAAAGATCATACAGTCAGCACAGTTCCAAGTGAAGTGTTACCGTGTTAGCACAATGTCTCCGATGCTTTGTCCCGAAATCCCTGTCACGTGTCTTGCTTGCTATGACATGTGTTATGTTGAAGTGGGCAGCCTGCTTCGGCTCATGAGACAATATTCAGAAACTCTGAACACATTCATAAGTTTTCACATCCTTTGTGTCGTCATCGAGAACCAGACTGCTCCAAAGACCAACAGATGAGACCCCCCATATCAACATTGTTCAGAAATGTTCAAAGCTAACCAGTTTGGCCGTCCCCACTCGCTTGTATTCCAGCACTGTCTTGCTGATGATTCAGCTCAACTCCAGTCTTCGAGACCTTACCATTCGAGAAGATTTTTGATTGACTATCAGCTGCATATTCCTCCAAGTCTGAATGTTACAGATGAGGTGCGGAGTTTTCACAGAGAAAAAAACTTCACCAGTGAAATGTTTGTGTCAGCTATGAGCCATCTACTGAAACGCAAGTGGTATCCTTTGCATAGGACAGAATTTTCTCAGGTCCTTCATAGGCGATACTTTGACTGGTAAAGCTTGGTACTGGCCAACTGTAATCAGTTCATTTTGGCATACTGCAAGTTGTCATTGTCCAATGGAGGTGATCTGAGAACTTTTGGCACAAAAAACGCATTGATTCACAGCCAGAAAATAGCTCATTTTATATTGGAATTGTGTAAAAAAAAACAAAAACTATTCAATATACAAGTTAGTTTAATGCCTTTTTTTTGGGTTCAAGTCAAGTGTTATGCTTACACAATTTCCAGATGTGTATCAAAGGAGAAAAAACAGACTTTGTATGTCAAATGAAAGGATGCGTTTCTTCTCTTTCATACAGAAGTTACTTTCCTTTTAATGATTTGGTTAAACGGGAAAGACCATAACCAAGGGTTCTGTGGGCTGGCACCCCCACTTTGCCTTCAACATGCAGCTACTATGAAACAAAAGGAAAGATGCTCCCAGGATTCACTGAAAGGGGGAGAGAATGATGAATCCATCGTGTGCTCAACCATCACGACTGCAAATCCCGAACGGACTATGAACATGGACCAAATGGAATATCCATGTGTCTGTGGAAAGCGTTTTGCTACCACCCATGGCATGAAGATCCAGAGCAAAGATGGAATGTGTGAAGACTCATCTGAATGAGCAGCAGGGCACTGCATCAGCAGATAAGACGTCGGATGACCAAGGCCAGGATTTAAACCACAATGCCAAGGACACATCACGCTGTAGTTTTGGATGAGGAATTTTGCATAGGCCCTCGATGCTAGGTGCTTGAAACTCAACCTGCCACGAGCAAACGAAACTGAAGATTGAAGATTGGAGAAACTGGATGCAAAAAATCGCCCAGTGACTCGATGCACTGATAGGAAAAGCACCCTGGAACACAAACTAGCCACATATGGAGACATTGTGTATGCCACATGTAGAGGCGCCTGTGGAGCAAAACTGCCCAAAGAGAGAAAACACCTCCAAAGAAAATCCAGACACCTAGATGAGATGGACAAGATCAGGTCCAAAAAGAAGAACCTGAAGAAGCAAATTAAGACTGCACTCAAAATGTCCTGAAGACTCTAATCTGTGCTTTTGTCCTGTCTCGGCTGGACTATTGTAATTCCCTCCTTGCCGGTTGTCCCTTATCGCTCATCTCTAAACTTCAAAAAGGTTCAGAACAATGCTGCCCGTCTGATCTCCTGCTCCTCTAGATCTGATCACATATCACCAATTCTGTCATCCTTACACTGGCTCCCAATTCAGTCTCGCATTGACTCTAAAGTTCTCCTCCTGGTTTTCAAATCACTGAATAATCTGGCTCCCTCCTACCTCTCTGACCTCCTCCATCTCTATGTTCCGTACCGCAACTTACGCTCATCCACCGATTCTCGTCTGCTTCAGCTTCCCTCTGCTCACCTGAAAACATCAGGCCACGATCTTTCTCTTACCAGGCAACCTGCTCTGTGGAATAGTCTCCCTTCTTCTTTGCATAACACGGACTCTTTAGAGACTTTTAAAACCTCCCTCAAGACACATCCTTTCCCTCAAACTGATTAATGATATCCACTTACCACTGTGCATGCGTTTGCTGGTGTTGAACATGCTCATTTGTGTCTGCGTGTGCAAGTTTTTTTTTTCTTTTTTCGGCGGTTTGTGTGTATGTGTGTGTGCGAGTGGTTTATGTGTATGTGTGTGTGTGTGTGCGCTTTTGAATTAGAATTATGATTTTATATCATGTTTTTTTCTGTAATATGCGCTTTGGGGGCATCTTGCGAGGTAAAGCGCTCTATAAAATATCCTTTTACATTATATTACATGCACTGCCAGCTGAAAAACAAGGCTTGGAAAAACTCTGGAAAGACCTGAAAGCAAAACACAGCGCCCTCAGCAAAGTGGAATTTGCGAGAAGAGGAAAAGCAAAAAGAAGAAGACCCAAGAGCGTTTCTTCAGAGACCCCCTTCCAGTTTGCCAGAACACTGTTTGAGCAGCCGAAATCTGGGACCCTAAGTGTGGACAAAGGAGTCTTGAGCAGCATCTGAGGAAAACGTACTCTGACTCGCAGAGCAAAGCACCACTCGACATTCAAGGTCTGGTGTGGCCAACCAACCCTGAGGAACAGTTCAATGGCAAGCCACCAATGTTGGCAGAAATCAAGAAGGTGGTCGACAAAAGAGCCAAATCATCACCCAGGGCCAAACGGAATACTTTACCAGCTGTACAAGAGATGTCCCAAGGTGCTGGAGTGGCTCCACAGGCTGCTGCGATCAGCTTGGAGAAACCAGAAGATCAGCGGCCAGTGGATGATGGCAGATGATGTGTACATCCCCCAAAGAGCAAAACTGAAGTATGTGTTCCAGAAAGGTGGCATCCCAGGGGTGGCTGGCTGTGTAGAACAAGCCACAGTAATCTGGGACGCAATCCAAAGAGCAAAAACAGAAAAGAGAGACCTGGACGTAATGTGGTTTGATCTGGCAAACACATATGGATCTGTACCCCATGAGATGATACAGTTGGCTCTTGTGCCAAAGAACATCCGCGACATGCTCAAGAAGTACTTCAATGGCTTCTCAATGCGGTTCTCTACCAAGGAGTACACAACAGATTGGATCAGCTTGTAAGTGGGCATTGCAATGGGCTGTGCAATTTCCCCAATTTCTGTTCGTGTTGGCAATGGAAATCATCTTGAAAGCAGCAACAAGCAACGCAAGACAAACAGACCTTGGCAATGGATACAAATGCCCCCTCTCAATGCCTTCATGGATGACACTACAGTGATTTCATCCAGAAGAAGACGAAACACCTGTCATGTGCTGGAGAGGCTGGATGACATAGTTGCCTCATCCAGAATGAAGTTCAAGCCACAGAAATCACACAGTCTCTCACTGAGGAAAGGAAAAGTGGCCAAATCTGTGGTCTTCAGTGTTGCCAACCAGGCCATTCCAACAGTCACAGAAGAGCCAGTCAAGAGCCTTGGAAGATGGTATGATGATACCCTGAAAGACAGACAAAGAGCAAAAGAAACCAAACAGATGTCGGAAGAAGGCTTGGAGATCATTGACAAGTGTGGGCTCCCCTGCAAAAACAAGGTCTGGTGTCTGCAGTTCATGCTGATATCAAAGCTCCTATGGCCTCTGATGATATACGACATCTGCACCAGCATAGTGTGGAGGCAATGGAATCCAAAATCAACAAGTTCACAAGGAAATGGTTTGGGTGTCCCACTCTGTCTCACTGATATAGCGCTGTACAGTCACCAAGCAAAGCTGAAACTACCACTGAAATTCATCCTGGAGGAATACGAGCAGGAAGATCAGACTTCAAAAGCATGCTGGAGGACTCAGGGGACAAGGTGGTAGAAGCAGCAATCAAGCCCCAGCTGAAGACCGGCAGGAAATGGAAAGTTCAAGAGGCGATGGATTCTGCAAAAGAAGTCTCAAGATCAGAGAAATAACAGGATACACACAGACCACAGACAAGGACTGGGGTTGACCAAAACTGAATGGTGATCAAAGGCCAAAGGAAAAGCCAAAAGAGACATTATGATTCAGGAGATGAGAAAAGAGACCAAAAGTGACTCCAAAAAGCAGTCCAGCAGAGCCCAGCAGGGCAAATGGACAACATGGGAGAATGCACTCCAAAGAAGTCTCACTTGGAATGACATTTGGCACATAGCCCCTCTCAGGATCAGTTTCATTCTCAGATCTGCATACGACCTTCTGCCCTCAAATGCAAACCTGGTGAAGTGGGGAAAGACGGACAATCCTGCATGCCCTCTCTGCCATGAAAAAACAAACAGTGGAGCATGTCCTAAGCTCATGTAAAGTAGCTCTGGCTCAAGGGCACAACCAAGTGCTCAAAGAGATTGTACAGGCAGTCTGGGCTAGTACCAACACCACAAAAGGGAAAATCAGGACTCCAAAAGCACCCGCAACATTCTTCACGGCAGGAGGTAGCAAATCATGGCCAAGAACAACAGTGCCACTCGGAACATGCAGGCAGAGTCAGCTGGACGGGGCAGATGACTGGGAGTGCACTGCAGACCTCCCAGAATGGAAGAGTCACCCAGAGATCATCAGCAAGGGTAGCATGAGACCAGACATAGTAGTAGTCCACTCTCAGTCAACCAAGCAGCTGATTGTGATCAAGGTCGAAGTCCTCACTGCAGAAATTGGAGCTAGGGGGTTTGTAGGAATGTCTGCATACAGCCTCATGAAAAACGGTTCTCAGTTGCAGGGAGGGAAAAAAAAAAAAACAGAGCCCTGAAAGCAATGGCAGAAGCAGCAGAGAGGTGTTCAAGCTGGATCTGGTCAAGGAGGAACAAAAGTGAACTTCATAAGGCTTAAATTTCCCTACAAATATCAGGTGCCTCTGTGGTTCAGTGGTCAGAATGCGAGTCATCAAGTAGAAAATGAGCATGTCCAGAGGGTCAAGGATTCGAATCCTAACCATGATTCGTCTGAAGATGGGAAAAAAAGGGGCAGCAGAGGGACATCCAGAGTCATGAACTGGGTGTGGCCCAACCCCCCTAGAGTGTCAGGAGATAATGGCCAAAACACTTGCTTGAAGGGGGCTTCTCTTCCGAGGACTCTTTGCTGCCACGCTCTCGACGAGTTTCTTTCTACCGTTTGGGTAGTGGAGTTACCAGTTTTGAATAGACTGCGTATTTTTTATAAAGGCCCAACCTTTTGCACACAAGTCTTCCAGAAGCTTTGTTAGTGTTTACATGGTAAAGGAATTTAAGTTTAGCTTGCTGTATATCACCCAAAATTTTGTGACATGATACATTGTCAGTCTCTTGTAACTCGTGCTTTTGTAAAGGAATAAACGTTTCCAGTATGTCGTGAGTCTCCAGTGACCCTTGCTTTTTTCATGAGGGACCAAAACCTGTAGCTGCCAGCCTTCTGGAGGGAAAATTCTGGAACCAGGAGATGAAATGTTGGATGGAGTGAAAAAGAGAGTTCAGCTTTTGACTGAAAGCACATGACCCCTTTATAATGTGGATTTTACAATCATGCATTATATACATATATTATTGCCAACATCCACATAAGTATCTTTGGGATTTATATTTGTGCAATTCTTTTATCATCTCTACTAAAACAATCCCACTTTCCTCCCTCCCCACGTTAAAACACAAGTTTTGAAGTCTATATTCCTTCCCAAAATTTGGGGTTGGGGGAAATATTTCTGAATGGGGAAACTCCAGAAAAATTTTGGGTGTTGGCAGCCACTATAGCCTTACCATACATTGTGCATCTCCAGTGAACTGCGCTTTTTCACCAAGGAATAAAGCATTGCCCTTTTTAATGGGTCGTCATTGACCGATGGTTAATTTCTTTTGAGGAACTAAAGCTTTTGTTCATTGTGGGCATGTACAGACCCAGGATTTTACAATTAATTTGAAGCATCATATGGATAATGTGTGTGTGCACTGTGTGGTGCACTTATATAGGTAAACTGATGTAAATGTAAATGAAGTAATATGGAGCAAGCATGAGACTATGAAAGTATCAGGAAGTTAATTAAGTCAGCTTGCCTCCTTTCCTCTATGGTCTTGTGTGAATAGTCGTATGTTTCAGCGAGTGTCCTACTGCACACATTCACCTCTGCACATTCCAATCCACCAATGTCTGTGGTGTTCAGGCCAGTTGTAATGCGAGTTTGCCATGTTTTTGTATGGTATAAATGTGGTTTTATAGGTGCCATGTGTGTGTGTTGTGTGAATGCATGTGCAAACAATGTGCATGCATATGTATATCGTTTCATGTATGCACTGTCTATACATGTGGGTGTGTTTTGTGTGCATAGGCATTGAAAAAAAAGAAGAGAGAATGAGCATTGCAAGTGTGCTTGTAATGTGCATGTACACATTATCAAATGAAGGAGTCATTATCAGTGTATGCTCAAGTGCATACATATATATATCTGAAACGGCCAACCTTAAGGTAGAATGGCTACATGCACAACATTTGCACAACTAAGTGAAGCCAGCCAATCCGTTACACAGGAAAACGAGCCACTTCAGCAAGATTCAGATTTTCACCTTTAGAATGCATGGATTTGGCCAAACCCACAATGGACTGGAAATTTGTTTTCAAGTGTACTTTATATACCACCCTTTTTCTTCTTTCTTTCCAATAAATATCTTCATGGTCCCATTTTTCACGTTTTATCAAGGAAGTGGTCATTTCCAGTTAAGAGTTTGACAAAAGAAGGTGCGTCTGCACTGCTCAACTCTGGACCTGCGATTGAAAGCATTTTATGTGTAATGGGCATTTTTAAGAACTTGCTGGTGGCTCCACTACTTCCTGGGGTTATCCTTAGTCAAGGGTCTGGCATCATTCGCTCTTCCACACTTGCAAGTTACAATTTGCAAGTGTGCAGTAAGTCGACCCCCTACCAGCCATTTCACATCACTAGCAGACCAAGACAAGCTTTTGGTGGCACAGGACAGCTTGGTTTATTCTGGTAGTCTAACTTTTTTAATACTTGGCATCCTTTTTTTTCTTTTTCCTTTGGCATCTTTTCTTCCACCACATATCTAGAACATTTATTAACTTTTTGCTTGGTCGTTTCTGTCCCTGGTGTGCAATTAGTTGGACTATGAATGTGAATCGATATGCTCAGAACACAGATGCATGCTCTTGATCTCATGTCCAGCTGCGCGCAATGTATTTTTACCTTGAAGAAGTCTGGGTGGGTATCATTTCATCAACAGTTCCCATGTAGCACACGTCTTGTCAGCAAGTCGCCTTTGTACCTTGAGAATCGTTTATTATCACATGTTGCTTTCAATGTCATTGTGTGTTTTTCTTTCAATGTCATTATGGGAAAATGTAGAGTATGTGCAGATTAGTTGGAAGGATTGTCAAACACATTTTTGCCAGTGCATGTAGAGATGACCACAGGTTGTGGGAATTGTTAACACATTGGATCATTTGAGAGATTTGTACATTGAATTTGAAACTGCCCTCCTGAATATGGATAGTATGTTGAGAATGAGGTAGACTGTGAAGTCTACTTGTGTCAGTTATGGCAGTTTATTTTCCAGCACAATACAAACCTAAAATGGCATCGTCTTTTGCACAGGCAAATTAGAATGGATGTACATAAGCAGACCCTTCTAGATTGGCAGCTGCAGATAGGTTGTCAAAAACAGATGTTTGTTTTACCTTTCAGCTATTATTCCAGTCTGTGACCGACATAGATGGGGTGACGAAACCACTGCAATCCAACCATGTTGAGAGCATTGAGAGATTACACATTGCTGTGTAGAGGGGATTGGGGAGAATGCATGTGAAGATATATCACAGCTAGCCAGAGGGCTGTTGTATCATCAAAACCATTTCCATACATGTATGTTTATAAACATGTGCTTGGGAGGACAGTTACACAGTTGAGATCTAGATTATTCACAACAGTTCAATATGTGGGTTATTCCATAAATCAATAAAGAAATCAAGTCTATGTGTGTTTTTTTTTTATGCTGACTTCATGCAGCGTATCTCCAACCCCTCTCCTAATTACCTGAGCATTCAGTAGCTACAACCAATAACATGCAGCAAAGTCAAACATTCTTAAAAAAAAAAAATTAAGAGCAAGATTCACTTTAATGATTAGATATTTAAAAGTATTCCTTCAGAAATACAGATTATGCTCATTTAACATTTTACCACACTACATGTAGCCAGTGTTCCAATTTGTTAGAATTCATGTTTTTTTTGTTTGTTACATTCCTCAATTTTTGGAACTGAAGAAATACGAAAGGCAGGCATGTTTTAAATTACACAATGAGAGAAGTATCTGAAACATATTCAGACGCATTCTGCATCTTGCCAAGAATATTTTGCCAAAACTATTATTAAAAGCCTGTGCACAAATTACTTTCCATTAGATGTCACAGTAAAATTCATTAAGTTTGATAAAACACTAATAAAGAAATATAGAAAACATTGAAACTATCCAGAGCGTTACAATTAATGTGGCATAGTTTTCTTCATGAAAAACAAACTGCACACACACAACAGATCGTGTGATTCACCCACATTTAAACACACGCACACCACACATTCTATTCTTTTGTCAGCATTTATTGTGTACATCCAGTCTAGAACATGATCATCTGGCCCTGCAACAGAAAAAAAAAAAAATCATGTTACTTCATGATTTATCTTGTATTGTCCACACTGGGGTATACAGATTCCTAAAACTTCCGATCCTTCTTGGGAAAATATAGACAATTTAAAACCAACATCAATTACTTCTCCTCAAACTGATTTTGATCCTTTAATTTGTGGAATGAAGGCGAGTTTAAATGATATACTTTTTCTGGCATTTTTTTCCTTCTTGATTTTGTTCCCATTTCTATACTTTGACATTTACATGCAACCAATGGCTTGTATATATATATTTTTTAATCTAATCTAAAAGAGAAAAAAACACAAAACCACACAAACTTATCATCTGCAAACACTACAATACATAGACTTTAATAAACATGCTCTTCAAGTCAAGCATAAGGCCACTGACAGGACTGTCAATTCATAAATTTCGATTTCCATATTAAACATGCACTGTCATGCAAATGGGAACTGCTTCCCAGAAAAATGTCAAGAAGTGTTTCAGGTCAGCATCCAGTTTCCAAAGTAAAACCAACAAACTGAAAAAGCTCTAACACCCCCCCCCCCCCCCCCCCCCCCCCCCCCCCCCCCCCGGTCATCATAACCAAAGTACTAGAAAGTGAAACAAAACTGGAGAAGCTACACAGCTTGTTGCTACACCAACTTCAGCCTGTCGTGTATTCCTTTGAGAATCTCACTGGGAAGCCCTGGGTGCTTCTGCTGCGCATCTCACATGTTCCTTGACACAAAATGTCCAGAAGCAACTGAATCCTCTTGTGTGAGATCAATCCATACCCATTTACTAGATCAAGCCACCACACTGAGGTTCTCCTTCTCTACCTTGGCAATGCAATTTTTAGGTAGGCATCCAATTTTCAAAGAGAACCCACAGAATATAATGTAACCAAAAAAAAAAAACCTTTAAATATCCAAGAATCAACTAGCCTTTTAATATTTTCCCCCTCCATTTCCACAGATGTTGTATAATTAATTATGCTTTTCAGCATTCTTATCCTTGATAGCACTGCAACATGATTTTCAGTATGTATAAAGTACTGTACCTTTCTCTTCTTGTCACCTCCCAACTCGAAGTGCTTGCATCGCTTGATGGGTAGCTGTTTTCTGTACTTGCAGGATGTACACTCCATACGCAGCACTATCTTCTTTGTGGTCTTGGCCTGTAAGAAGGGAAAAAGAAGTGTCATCAGATCATTTCACAGACTTTACAATATTCAGTAACTTACTTTAACCCGCTTATACTCGCAACGGGACGATCCGGGACTTAATGTTGGGCACCTGTTCTTCCTGTACCAGTACGTACAAGGATCTCTCTGTGTGCGCATTTTCCGTCACGCAGTGATCACGTGTGTAGACACACGCACAGTCGCAGACAGTAACTAGGAAGACTCAGGCATGGCCCAATCATGTGTTGGCACTATTTTTGGGTGATGGAAGCGTGTGTGTTGACTGAGAATAGGCACAGAACACAGCAAGTAACTTTGTGAATGGAAACTGACCAACTTGCACAATGGCGGCTTTCGCATCTGCTACTAACGACGACGAGATGATCGACTACTCACAAGAGGAGTTAGAAGACCAAATTATTTTAGAAGTGGAGATGTTTGAACGAAAGATGGAGAATAAAAGTGATATAGAAGTAGGTAGTGGTGTTGATGAAGACAGTGAAGTGCGTAGCGACCTGGAATACAATGTTTCCACTGGCAGGCATGCCTACCCCAAAATTTGCTTTCAGGGACAATACAGACAGAAATCAGGGACAAATCCATAAAATCAGGGACAGAACAGTGTCAAGATGGACGAAACTCCTTTCCTCCCTTGTTGTAGACAAGGCCACTTTTCGAGAATTCTGTTTTGAAGACACAACTTCACTTCACGGTTGTTTTCTTCTTCTTTTCACTCCTTTCTGACCCATCCGAAGAGTCAGAATCCGACTCTGTGTCGACATCATGTCTCCTCTTCGACGTCATGTTCTGACTTGAAAGTGAAAGCGAGTTTTTGTTTTGCTTTGTTTTTTCGCGCACATGCGTATTACGTCTACTCACTCTAGAAGACGATATTCTTGGCTCAATTTTGTGCAGCATGATAAGAACAGCCTTTTAACTCCCGATTTTTTTTTTCTGGGATGCGTGTTGCAAATCCGGGATTTCCGGGACAGTGGCTTCTTAAATCAACTTTCCAGGACAAATCCCGGATGGTCAGGGACGGTAGGCATGC
>JADBJO010016431.1:37500-40545 GCA_016801955.1 Conus betulinus | reverse complement strand
TAAGGATTGATCCCACCGCCCAACAAAAAAAAAGGGATCGGAGTTTTGTGTGTATGACCGTTTTTCATCCCGCCATTAAGGCAGCCATACTCCAACTTCCGGGAATGTGCATGCTATGTGTAACGTGTCATCCATACCAACGGCCAAAACTGGCCTTCTCTTCCGAAAGTTGGTGATGGGATTTTACGTGTGTGCAAGATGTTATGCGTGCGTTCACACACGGAGCCTCGGTTTATAGTCTCTTTCGAAGGACTGTATGGGAAATGGAGTCCGAACCAACGTTAACTCCGAGCTCGAGGGAAAAATCCCCCTGCGCCGAAACGGCCCGGCAGAGATTTCGAACCCGCACCCCAGGATCACCAAGATCACGAGTCCGGCGCTCTACCACTGAGCTATTCCGGCCCCTTAACCATATTAACTGCCTGCATCACAGGCGCACCGTTTCACAACCGTTTCGGCGTATTCCTTCCCGGGCTGAACTTTAAGCCGACAGATAGGACACAACCGCTTTGGACGTGGTCGCATCATGAAGCGAATCTGAAACATGAAGGGTAGCTTTTGTACTTCATCCACTGCTTAATAGGCAGCCACTGCGGACGCGGACTGCGGGCGCGCAGCTTTGTGCTTTCTCAGACTTACAGATGAGACGGGCTGCAGCGTTCTGTACAGTTGGATGAGACTGAATGACAGGCCCACCAGTCAGCAGAGATTTGGAGTGGTCAGTCCTGGGGAAATGCGTTAAAAGACCTTAGTATTTCGAAGCTATTATCGTTGAGAAGTCGATGGATGGAATTGATCCGTTTTATTATATTTCAGTACAATTTGATTAATAATGTTTTGATAATATGATGCTTCAAAGAAGGTCAGAGTCTGGGTGGAATCCGAGATCCAAAAGCAAAGAAAGAATGTTTGCCAAACTAAGCTGAATGAATGATGGACGATCATGTGGACAGCAAGAATAAGGAGATGGCAAGAAAGTTGCCTCTGTTTTCTTTATATAGAACTCAGGGTTCTGCTCAACATTCATGTTTAATTAAAAGTAGCCACCAACTATCTGCAAGTCGCGGTGCCAGAAGTCTGGTGGAGGTGGAAGAATTTTCGGGAGGGGCAGGTAGAGAGAGAGAGAGAGAGAGAGAGAGAGAGAGAGAGAGAGAGAGAGAGAGAGAGAGGGGAGGGGGGGGGGGGGGGGGGGGTCAGGTGGATATAGAGCAGGCTAAAGAGTGTAACAAAGAGTTTGGAGTGAAACGAAGATTAAAGAAAAAAGGAATAAAACAATCAGTCATACATGCATGTGACAACTCGACCCAAATCCAACCCCCCCCCCCCCCCCCCCCCCCCCCAGTCAAGACGGCGTAATTGACATTCCCATCTCTCTTTCAACACAGCCAACACATGCAGCTATAAACTGCCTGATCTAAAAGTATACCATCCTGGATTTGGGCTGCAGGGATTAAAACAAGAATTTTACCAACGGAAAAAAAATGTTATAAAGGTCTACTTGCAGTACTGAAAACAGTTTGTCTGTCTGCCTGTCACAAGTATTTCCGAACAATTTCTGCTTGACAAGCGTGTTTGAGAAGGGAAATGTCGGTAATTTAACAGCAGCCTGAACAAATTGGCATCAACACAAAGGATATTTTACGAAGATGATGAAGCCAACGTGGTCCATTTCAAGTTTGACAAAAGACAGGGTTAGGGTTGAAGTCCCATAGTCTAACGGCCGCATGGCGGTGAAGTGCCAGAGCTTTACACTGTCTGGAGCACGGTATGATATAAGGCGGTGCCCATCCTTCACCTTCCGCGCTTGAAGGAGTGCGATGGGCCCAGCCTTCAACCTTCTCTGAGTTGAAACAAGTACCAAATTTATTGCTGGGTGAATATCCGATCCCACTGGTGTTTGAACTCACGACCATTAGCTCCACTGGCGAACTCTCTACCCATTTGACTGCGGCCCCCTCATCCGTCCTTCCCTTTCGTACCCTCTAAATGTGACAACAACTCCAAAGACACAAGATCCCTGACCCTCAAGATCATGCCTTTGAGGCTCTTCCCACTTTGAATCTTCTCCACGCTATAAGCATTGCCATCCACATCTTAATTACATCCTCCTTCCGACATTCAGCATCACATACATAATGGAAAGGGTGGATGATGACAGGATGAGGAAGGAGGAGAGGACAGATGTCGACATGATGAGAAAGGAGAGGACGGATGACGACGACATGATGAGAAAGGAGAGGACGGATGATGACAGAATGAGGAAGGAGAGGACGGATGACGACATGACATGATGAGAAAGGAGAGGACGGATGACGATATGATGAGAAAGGAGAGGACGGATGACGACATGATGAGAGAGGAGAGGACGGATGACGACCTGATGAGAACAGGAAAGGCCGGATGAGAAGACGTTGTGAGGATAGACAATCTGGACATGTTGACGACAGTAAGGACGAACCAGGACACGGTGAAAGAAGGAAACGATGGATGAGGTGAGGTGGGAGGGAAAGAAAGGAGTGATGCCCTGCCCTCTCTGCTCCCCCCCCCCCCCCCCCCCCCCCCCCCCCCCCCCTTCTCAGAGCTTCTTTGCGTCAAAGATCCAATATCGACCATGTTCTAAACTGCCAAGGAAACATACAACGCACACATGCCCACAGAAGAATACTAAGTAGAAGAGAAGGGCAATAACTACTGATCCCCTACCGTTCGCAGAGGACAGGCGAGAGGAAAGGTGTGGAGACGGCCGCGCAGTTTCACTGCAGCCAAAAGCCGAACCTCCCTTTCGCTAGCTTTCCACAAGCTTCCCGCCCCACGCGTAATGTGATACTAGCTGCCTGGGCTGATAGTGTGTCGGATATAGGGTGCTGAGTTTCTTCATACATACTCTGTGCCAGAATGCAGCGGACTGTGTGCGGTTGATGTTACTGGATTGTGGGGACTGACTGAACGATGCAACATGAATGGGTCTTGTGTCATACGCATTGCTGGCAAGCAGCACAAAGATTTGCAAAAAAAAAAAAACAAACAAAAAACAACAAAAAACAA
>JADBJO010016431.1:30000-32500 GCA_016801955.1 Conus betulinus | reverse complement strand
ACACACACACACACCACTTTTACATGCGCGCGCATGAGCTCAGCAAAACACTGCACACCTGCACACCTGTACCACACCACACCAAACATACATCACTGTACACTAGAACACACACACACACACACACACACACACACACACACACACACACACACACACACACACACGCGCGCAAAAAACAGAATGAATGCTGATCTAGCCACTGTCTCCACCCATGTCGTCAGTCTGATGCAATGATAATGATCGTCACGGTCACAGGGCGCGCGCGCGCGCGTGTGTGTGTGTGTGAGTGTGTGTGTGTGTGTGTGGGGGGGGGGGGGGGGGGGGGGGGGGGGGGGGGGGGGACACTTGACGCTTCTCCTCCCTTTCTTTGTCATAGAAGCAAAATACAGAGAGAAGTATCCAAAATCATAAGAGCTATATGAACTTTCTAATATTAATCGATGCTCGCATTTAAAAGTATCTGAAAATATGATTTAAGTGAGGTACAGGGGAGCGAAGAGAGAGACCAGATGAACAAAACGTGTTTATTTTCACACGCACTTCTATAAGATGAGCTGATGATGTCATTTGAATATTCATAACTTAAAATACATTGCTCACAATTTTCCAAATCACTAACTCTCAGCCTCAGCTTGAAAGCTGATGACACTGTCTCTGTGCCATTTGTGTGTAACTAATGTTAGGTACTTTTCAGCCCGGAAAAGGCCTTTAACAGAAACAAATATCTGTATTTACCATGACTACCTACTTCTGCATGCCAGTTTTGTTTGTTTACAGTAGGAAATGAGCCTTCTTTCAATTCTACCATAAAAAACCATACTCAGAACCAACTACCGGCTCAGCCAAGCAATACCAAAACAATTTTCTGTCAGTCTCTTACACATTGCCACCCAGTTAAAGTGACTATATTCGTGCTGTAACAACAGCATTTTAAAAGTTCGTCTGCACATGTCTTCGACAAATGGAGTATGATTTCTTGTTGCCATCATCTGATACTTCACATTTGTTATAAAACAAAGACTATCTCCCAGTTTCTTCACATACCAGTTTGTTTGATGCATGCAAGAGAACACATTAGAAATCCTCTGATGGCAAACATATCTACGTTTTCACTTTGGTTACTGAACTTTCTAATCCCCACAAATCTATATCTGTTGTGTTTAGATCCCTTAATGATTTCATTATTTCCATTACTCCTTTCTTTGTTGTTCTACAAACATCTGACACGGCGTTGTTAATCATCAGTTTGATAGTAAAGATTATCCCTAGTTTTGTATGAGTTAGTCACCTTCATTTCTTTATTCCCATAAAGTCGCCTTTCTCTGGAACGCAAGAGGCCAGCTAAAAAAAAAAACAAACAAAACAACAACAACAACAACAACAACAAAAAACCCACATTACATTTGCTTTACCAAGACCGACTGTTAAAGTGCAGTCAGTCTGCTCCTCTGCTGAGATTTTCAACTTAATTGCATTTAGACGTGTTCATCGCACGTGTTTTGGTTTTTAGAAATATTCATGTGATCAAAATCCCTCCGCCAGCGTGAGTGAGTTGAAGAAAACATTTTTGACTTTGCTTTGTTTCTCTCTTGCTAATCAATAGTCTTTAATTACTGAATGTTTGTAGACATCTTCGTAAGTTTTGCCGAGATGTGGATACGCAAATAGTTTCATTTCCGTTCAGTGCCTACACCTTGCGTGCTTCTCTTAGGATTTTACTGTTTTACGCTTGCATAACATCTCCAGTACAGTTTCCCGGTATTTGGAACCAAAGAAAAAAATAAATCAGAAAATTCACAGAGGCGCTGAGAGAACACCACAGAAACCAGGAATGACCTCCAAGAAAAAGAAGAGGTTCGCCCAGTTACCGGAGGTCGTGAGCTCAGGGAGAAAAACAAAGGATACCCGGAACAGCATGTTGGGTGTATTCAGCACGATAAACTGTATAGATAAGTAGATCAACATCTTGGTCACGGCGACATTGCGAGCTGACAGAGCCGTGGTAGACTTTGAAGACTCTTTGTGGAACTCTGTGCTTTTCTTGAGGTTGGCAGCAGTGATGACTGTCGAGATGGTCACGAAGGTGCAGAAGGTGATGTTCAGAACTAGACTGTACACCACCCCATCCAGTATGTCCACCAGCTTTTTATTGGCCCTGTAAAACTCACTGCTGATGACATAGTAAGATTTCAATCCTGTCACTGAATCCAACACACAAACCCATGCCGTATTTCATCCCGACGACAAAGCGCAGTCCGAAAATAACCAGTATCCCAACAAGGAGAACCAGGCCTATAGTCTTCGTTTTCAGAACAGCGCTAGAGACCTTAAAGGCCACACCACACACAGACACCTCTCCCCAGCGATGACAGCGGAGATAAAACTGGGAAGACAGAGCAGAACCAGAGTACAAACCGAGGATTTGATTGTTGATGAGTATCTCCGCCACGTGTCCGTACTTCCTGTAAGAAGTTGTGAAATCCTTGTCAAGAAACTT
>JADBJO010016431.1:17500-25000 GCA_016801955.1 Conus betulinus | reverse complement strand
CAGTGTCTGCATTACAGGTAAACCGTTTGACACCCATGTTTTGGCATTTTCTCTTTCTGTTTGAACGGGTCAGCTCACGAATTGGGCTAAGTGAACCTGTTCCGGAAAAAAAAAAAAAAATCAGATTAGATAATGCATGTTTTTCCCACTGTAAACAGAGTTATCTTTTCTCAGCTTATTGGCCAAACAAATCGATAGAGAGAGTCAACTATCTGACTTTTTGCGCACGCCAGGATCACGATCGGAGTACTGACTGTCTGTGTTACAGGTGCACGTTTTGGCATTTTCTCTCATCGCTAAATCGCTTTAAAACGGTACACCAGTGTCCTTTGTCCTATGAAAAACAGCGTGTTCACTCTCGCCGAATGCGACCCGTTATGCAGATTATCTCCCTTGCTGATTTCCGCACATCGGATATTCACGGATGTCCTGCAGTTATTTTATGTTGTGGTTATTCCTGATCTCTTCACTGGCTGCTTTCTCAACATCGTCAACATGGTGCGTTCTGCAGACATGGCATGAAACAACGTCAACATGTGTTTTGTTCTTTTCGACAATGATGTGCATCGTCTGTGTCACTCTTGTTTTGATGCTGTATTCTGAAATACTGTTTAACAACTATTTCACGGTATTGTGTCAGAACGTTCCCTGATGGCTGCTGTTGATGATGATGAGGATGAGGATGATGATGGTGATGTGTGAATGTGTATGTGTGTGTGTGTGTGTGTGTGTGTGTGTGTGTGTGTGTGTGTGTGTGCACGCGCGTGTGCGTGCGTGTGTGCATGCGTGTGTGTGTGTGTGTGGGTGAGCACTCAAAGCTCGGCTGACAAACAATTCACATTATTTCTCTATTCTTATGTAGGACATCTAGGAGACATACTTATCAAAAATTGAATGGGAAGGGTGTTTTTGTCATCTCGTCTTCACAGTCCACTGCTATGCCTAAAAAAATCCATGAAGAGATAGTACACTTTATTTGCAGTCCTCTTGTCTTTGGGAACAAATGTTGACAACGAAACACCGAGTACTCTGTTGAGTAGACATATTGACAGGGTCGACATCGCATCATCATGTCACCAGCAGTGAGTTTCATGGGACAAATTGGTGGACATTCTAAAAGGGCTGATTTTTCACTGAAGTATAAATATCATCCTGTGCAGTTTCGTTATCATCCTAACAGCCATCACCATGGTTCATCTTAATTACAAAAAGCTGAGATCAGATCTGTTTTCACCAAAATTCTGTTAGCTCAAACTGTGACTAAGATACAGTTCTGCTTATCTGTATAGTTCTGTATTTTCAACCCAAAAAAACATGCTTTTCCCTGTACAGGTAGTCTGTTCCAGATATCCTTTATCCTTCTCCCCGAGATCGACACGTCTGGGGAACTGGACAGACCTCTACGTCTTGATGGCTACCTTTACAAAATGTGTATGGTGTTCTCAGTTACTCGGTAAAAAAATGTCTTGGTATACCACACCTTACACAAAGCCACACCTTTCTTAACACTTAATACTTGTTGTAACTAATATAATCCAGCATTATTATTTACATCACCTTGTTGTGTCTCAAAGTGCTTACCAGAGATTATGTCAGATTTCTGTTGATCCGTCCTGTGTTGGTTGTCTCCTCGAGTGGTATGTCTCTATATCTGTTAGGTCAATGTTCACTAGGTTTACAATGAAAACACTTTAAAATGACAAACAACTAACAAGAAGAAACGGTAAGAGACAGGCGTGGGACTGATAAAGATGAAAAGAGTGACATAAGAAAAATAGTATTGGGGAGTAGGTGGGTGGACGTACACTCACTTTAACAATGCTTCTCATGTTGATGATACAGATATATGATGGCAATTTACGTGTTGTCATTACAGTTGTTTTCATCATGATAATGATGTTAATCGGTGTCGACGTAAAAGACGCTGACGATATTCAGGTCAATTCATGTTGCATCAAGCCCAGCCAATCATCAGGGGCCACATCAAGGCTGTCACACTCAATTCCCAAAACGATCTCTTTTCCATTTGCAGAAAGTTAAAGTTACCGTTAAAACTACATCATTCAATAATGAAAAAGATACCTTTGCAGACAAAACAGAAACAAGTCACAAGATTAAAAAAAATGTTAAAAAATGGACAGGCAGACAGACAGAGAGAGACAGAGAACTGGTGGTCATCACTACTGATTGTGGTGTTGTGGCTGGCCATCAACTTTGTCTTCTCAGTGCTGATTCCATGCCATAACTTGCTGATGTTCCATCCAGTCTTTCAGCGACCTCGGTCAGATCTTATCCTTTGCCTGCCAGGCCATCTGTATCAGTAGCAAAGCAAAGGGTCATGATGGCTCGTTCTCAAATGCTGTCTGTGCTGATATGATCTCAGAGTGCATCAACAATGATGTGCTACAGGAATATGTTAAAAATTGTCGGAGACAGAAGGCAGCCCTTGCAAACTCCACCTGAAGAATGGAATCATTCTCCAGTAGCACTGTGTATGAGCACAGCTTTAGCTGCTTTGAAGTACAGCTGCTGGATAGTATCCAATGGCTTTCATCCAACAGCAAATTTCTTCGTTGTGGCCCACAGCACTTGCAGTTAGTGTCTGTAGTACGCCTTCTTGAAGTCTACAAAGACGTGGCAGAACTAGTTCTGGTGCGGTAAGTGCATTTAGTAAAATGTACTCAGGTTAAAGATTTGTTCCATGGCACTTCTACCTTTGCAGAATCTTGTGCGTTCATTTAGCAATAGTGGTATCTGTTTACAGCTGTGGACCATTCAGAATGATTGTGAGCAAACCTTACTGACATAGCTGATCAATCTTGTTGTGTGAGAGTTCTGGCAGTATGGGAGATTTACTTTCATGGGAAAAATGACGATTAGTGATTGAGTGCATGGCGTGGGCCACTTCCCAGTGTGCCAGATTTTGTTTTGATGGCAATTAAGATATGGCTTCTCCACCATTTTGCAAGAGTTTTGTAGGGATGTTTTCAATACTTGCAGCCTACCCAAATTTCAGATTTTGATCGTTTTCATTGCCGCTACGATTGTTCATAGAATATAGGAAAGTCATCGTCATTTCATGAATCCTGTTCTGTCAGCAGTCTTGGATCTCCTTTGCTCAGAATTCCTCTACATGCTGACTTGCATAAAGTGTTTCATGCTAATAGCCAGTAAATTTTAGCCAGAATCCTTTTCGTTCTGCAATGTCAAATGCAGCCAGTTATTCGGTATTACGAAACTCTGAACCACATACAGGATGACAATGTTTGAATGACCCAGTCACTGACAGATGTGCTGATACTACAAAAATATCAACAACAGGCAAATCTGTGGTAAACACTGAGTTTAAGCAAGCCAACAGACTCGCAAATGTTGACGTATTTGAACCAGTTATTAACTACGGTGATACATTGATGTTTTGCGTGTGTTAAGAAATCTGTTACTATTGTAAACTAAAATCTTTTAAAAGCAAGAATCATAGAGTAGTTTTGATATCATATTTGTTACTGTTGTGTTTATGTTTTATGTCAAACAATATGACATCATTTTGACAAGGTAATGATTTGCAACATAAATACTAAAATCATTTTATTGGAATTCAGACAGGATTTTCATCATGAGACCAATGGCATTCTATGACGTTATATTGAGACAAGCACGGAAATGTGTGCGCTTTCATATTTCTGAGGATGGAGCGTTTTTTACCAGATATCTGTATCAATCCAAAGACCTGAATAATTATAAGATCTGGACGACCAGCAGTATTGACCTTACGATTCTTCATACATTTTCATCATGGGTTATCTGTATGACAATAATGCGATCCGCTAAAAGAACAAAAGAACCAATGTGTAGTGTGTTGGGCCTTTCTGTTTTTAAGTTTCATCCCGACAATATAGATGTGGCAGTGTCTACATCAGCTATGTCTTAAATAACATAATTGTCATCAATCGGCGGTACTGAACCAGCACGTCCATGTGTTCAGAGTGGTAGCTCAAGATAGAGATGGTGTGCGGGTGTGCGAGCGTGTGAGTGTATGTGTGTGTGCGAATACTAATGTAGCCACTGTCTCCACCCGTGTCGCCAATCTGATGCAATGATAGTAATCGTCACAGTCACAGGGCAAGCACACTGTGACTACCACTCTCCGCACAGACCTGGTCCAGCAGCAGCATCAAGCCCTGCTCCCACTGACTCCCGTGTACACGTCTGTGAAGTTCGGAAAAGCAGTCTTTTCAAATATGCATATCTACAAGCACACAAGTTTGAGACAGTTGCTTTGCCCAACCTCAAGCTGGAAAGTCAAGGGTAATTTAAATACTGCCAAACATTGCTGTCGACTCCATAAGAAGCTTCTACGAGACCAGTGGCTTTCAAAGAGCTTGGAACTCCGTTAACATTACGTTGTTAAACCTATGTACATGTTTCAGCTTATTTGTCTCGCTTTGTTTTCTTTGCTTGTTTGTTTGTTAGTTTGGTTTATCCAAACACTGGAACAGGAAATCTAAAATCCCTTCAGAATAATGTAGTTTGTCTCGAAAAATATCATGAAACAGATACCTCTCTCTCTCTTTCTCTTCTCTCTCTCTCTCTCTCTCTCTTTCTCGCTGTGTGTGTGTGTGTGTGTGTGTGTGTGTGTGTGTGTGGTGTGTGTGTGTGCGTGCGTGCGTGCGTGCGTGTGTGTGTGTGTGTGTGCGTGTGTGTGTGTGTCTGTGTGTGTGTGTGGTGTGTGTGTGTGTGTGTGTGTGTGTGTGTGTGTGTGTATAGGCATTTGACACTTCTCCCTCACTCCTCTTACGCTTCTCCTCCCTCCCTTTGCCATAAACAGAAGAAAATAAAGCGGAATACAGAGAGAAGTATCCAGAATCATGAGAGCTACATACACTTCCCAATATTAACGATGCTCGCATTTGATAGTATCTGAAAATATGATTTAAGTGAGGTAAAGTTGAGCGAAAAGGGAGGACCCAGATGAAAAAACATGTTGTTTGTTTTCACATGCACTTCTGTAAGATGAGCAACCAATGTCATTTGAATATTCACAACATTGCTCACAATTGTCCTAACCACTAACTCAGCCTCAGCTTGAAAAGTTATGACACTGTCTCTGTGCCATTTGTTTGTAACTAATTTTAGGTACTTTTCAGGCCGGAAAAAGGCCTTTAACAGAAACAAATATCTGTATTTACCATGACTACCTACTTCTGCATGCCAGTTTTGTTTGTTTACAATAGGAAATGAGCCTTCTTTCAATTCTACCATAAAACCCATACTCAGAACCAAATCCCGGCTCAGCAAAGCAATACCAAAACAATTTTCTGTCAGTCTCTCTTACACATTGATACCCAGTTTAAAGTGACTAGATTCGTGCTGTAACAACAGCATTTTAAAAAGTTCGTCTGCATATGTTTTCGACAAAGGGAATATGACTTTTGTGTGCCATTATCTGATACTTCACATTTGTTAAAAAATAAAGATTATCTCCCAGTTTCTCCACATACCAGTTTGTTTGTTGATGCATACAATAGAATAATTACAAATCCTCTGATGAAAAAACATATCTACGTTTTCACTTGGGTTACTGAACTTTCTAATCCCCACAAATCTATTTGTGTTTAGACCCCTTAATGATTTCATTATTTCCATTACGCCTTTCTTTGTTGTTCTACAAGCATCTGACACAGCATTGTTAATGATCAGTTTAATAGTAAAGACTATCCCTAGTATTTGTATGAGTTAGTCACCTTAATTTCTTTATTCCATAAACCACCACCTTTCTCTGGTAAGCAAGAGGGCACATTTTCTAAAAAAAAAAATAATAAAAAACAAAAACACACACAAAAAAAGACACACTATTTTTGCTTTATCAAAATTGACTGTTAAAGTGCAATCGATCTGCTCCTCTGTAGAGATTTTCAACTTAAATTTGAGTAACAGAATCAGATGACAACACTGCATAATTGTCAAGCAACAAGTGAATGCAATGTTTTTTTTTTCCATGGCTACATATATCTACAGGAAGGAAATCACTGAAGGAGTATAAAACTCTAATGAGACAATTGATCTTTCCAGCCAAATCACATCATTACACATTTCTGTCTGTCTGTGTCTTTCTGTCCAACTGTAATTGTCTCCATCTCTCCCAAGCCTCTCCTGTCTCTCTCTCCTCTCTCCTCTCTCTCCCCTCTCCTCTGTCTCTCTTGGAGCTCTCTCTCTCTCTCTCTCTCTCTCTCTCTCTCTCTCTCTCTGTCTCTCTCTCTCTCTCTCTCTCTCTCTCTCTCTCTCTCTCTCTCTCTCTCTCATAAGAAGTCGAAGACGAACAGACTTCGATGAATGGTGGGTCTACTTCTTGCGCTCGTGTTCAGACAGACTTTGCACATGGCTCACGAGCAAAGCATGATAGATGGTGTTTTAATCCAACACTCGGGGGATAGGGAGGTGGGGACAGGCGGGGGTGGAGAACAAAATCACAGCCTGTGTATATTTCCCATTCCCACTTCCCCCTCTCCACTATCCCGACACCTTATACTGACTCTTCATCCGCATCTGTCTTTTATTTGTGTATTCGACATTATCAGCATAGCTATTTTTGGTCATGTGTGTGCGCGCGCGCGTGTCTGTATGTACAGTGAGCGACACACCTCTCTGTCCTGTTTGAAATGAAACTTGCGTTGAAGGTGAGTGTCTAAGCATTAGCAGACATTCAAATGATTGAGAGAAACAAACTGGAAAAGTGAGAGGTATTCAAATGATTGAGAAAAACAAATTGGAAAAGTGAGGGGTATTCAAATGATTGAGAGAAATAACTGGAAAAGTGAGAGGCATTCAAATGATTGAGAGAAACAGTAAGCAAAATCAGAGATAAACAATCAAAATATAGCAACACTGCACACATTCCAAGACCCTTTCCAATTCCAAGCGCGAGTGCACGCAAGTGCATACACAGACACACCTACACACGTGCGCATTCATACCCACATGCACACAGGCGTGTATGCACATGAACATATACACACATGCAAGCACGTATACATACACGCATATGCATATACATACTCATGTGCACACGCGCGCGTCAAACACACTTACATACACTCTCTACACTCTCTCTCTCTCAGTCTCTCTCTATCTCTCACTCTCTCTCTCTCTGACCTACTCACACATACACACACACGCACGCACGCACACATACACACACACACACACACACACACACACACACACACACACACACACACACACACACACACACACACACACACACACACACAAACACACACACCAAATGGTCAATAAATACAGTATGTTGGATACAAACAAGTGCACAACTGGAAGAACCAAGAGGTGACAAAAGCCTGAGCCTGATGAAATAAGATCAACTAGTGTCAACACAAATGTGGGTCAGAGCATGTCCTAGCTGTTGCATTTAGACGTGTTCATCGCACGTGTTTTGGTTTTTAGAAATATTCATATGATCAAAATCCCTCCGCCGGCGTGAGT